>JANHAO010004539.1:0-24095 GCA_026873985.1 Saraca asoca | reverse complement strand
TAAAATAAAAATAAAAATTTTATTTTAATTATTGTAGACAACAACATTTATTTTAGATTCTAGTTTCATTTTTTGATACACTTAACAAGAGTTAATATTAATAAATTAACTAAAATATATATAAAAAAAACATAAGTTTTGTTATTTATATAAATTTTCCAATAACTTCTCATTAATATAATACAATCAACTAACAATTTCATATTCTTCATATAATAATTTATAAATATTAGATAATTAACTAACAATATCATTATATAACACACGTAATTGTATAATGGTAGGAATTGAAAAAGTTTTAGATTAGAAAGGAAAACAAATAATAAATAGGAAATTATAGTATTATTTTTAAAAATATTTTAAATCACTAAATATTCTTGAATATAAAATATGACATCTCTGTCATTAATCTGACTGTTAATAAATATATGAACCAAAGCATCTAAAAGGATGACAATGGATCCCATAAAGAAAAATGATTTCTTCCTATGACGATCAGGATTTGTTTTTTTATTGCAGAATATTTACTTTAATTATAACTATTTTACCTTTTTTTTTTATTACTCTCTTGGTTTCATGTATAAGTTAATAGATTTATGTCTTGTCTAATTTTTTTAATTAATTTCTAACTTCAAAATTTTCTTTAGGAAGAGAAGTTGCAACCTATTACTTCTCTTCACATTGGAATTCTAGTCCAATATTAATTGAAAAAAGTGACACCAAATAAGCTATTTGTGTCAATAACTTATATTTAAAACTATAATATATACTCATGATATAGGAAATTACATGCATCATAAGTATCTTTTTGTGGAGGTATTATATATTAAATTTTAAATTAAGAGAAATTTCTTACTTGAAAAAAAAAAGAGATATATTGATGCAAACAAATATTTTCTTTTGGAAATAAAATAAAATATTTATTTTATTCTCTTTTATTAAGTAATGCATAATATGCATCAGTAAATGAAAAAATTGAAAAATTAAAAATTTTGACATTTACCTTTTTACTAAAAATGAAAAGCTTGTGATTATATAATTAATTTCATTAAATAATGTTATCTTTCATAAGGATATTTATCTTATAGTATAACTTATTACATACTATATTCTTTTAAAAAAAAATACTTACATACACAATGCATTACAATAATTATTAAAATAATATTTGAAATATTAAATCAATTAATTTTAAATTATTAATTAAAAAATTTTAGAAATTTTTTATAAATATATTTAGAAATTGGGCCTGAGCTTAGCTCATAATATACAAAGGCCCGACCCATTTGATAGACTTAAGTCCATAATCCAATATAATGAATTGGGCCAATGGCCTATTGAGCATAGCCTAATAAGCCTCCGGGCCTTCAAGCCCATAAACACCTCTAATCGAAGTTGGAGCTTCAAAGAACACTCTAATTGTCAAATTACATAAAAATGAGAATAAGAGTAAAAAAAATGATACCATGTGAATCGCTAGTAACATGTGTAACATGTGAAGTTGTATAACTAATCCAATAACAAAAGTTTCCTAAAGGAAATGGAGTAGATTATCATGAGACAAAATATCTTTCTAAAAAGATTCGATATAGAACTATGATATATCCTAGGTCCAATATTGAAGTAATTTCAGAGGTTTTTCTTAATTTTATTCATGTCAACAAACAATTCAAAATGGCTCAACTTTTTTAGAACAAGTTTGAATCAAATAGCAATGATTCAAAGCACTTCGTTTTACACTATTTTAGAAACCCAAGGCTCAATCATATGGATATAGAAAATACAGGAGTGCATACTTGGTTTATATAGAAAAGTAACGGATATTTTTGGACTCGGACTTATTTTGACTAATTTTTGGCTCAATCAAACGTTCATAATCGAACGATTTAGGTCGAACGGTTTGTTTTAAACTATGTCAATGGACTTTATAGTTTATATGTATGTTATCATACGGATGCTTTCCTTTTAGTGAAAAACTAATTTAATGCTTATTTCAATTATGATTAACACTCGTAGATTAAAATGAAATATTAGAATTGATTATTTAGAATTTTCTGGATTTTAAAGAAGTGTCGTATATAAGTTGAGTAGATATTTTATTCTAACTTGCAATGTAAAATAATTAATTTTCTTATTTATATATATATATATATATATATACATACTCTTTTATGAACTTGTTCTCATATTTGCATTTTAGTGTTGAGTTTTTATTAGAAATGGTTTGTTATAGATGTTTATATTTATGTTTAATTTTATGATATTTAAAATCAATTTGTTTGTTAATATGTTCTAAAATGGGTATTTGTAAATTGAAGAACCGTGAATACTTATAATTTTAAATGTGGATTTTTTTGTTACTATTTTGGATAAGGATTTGATATCTCTTAAAATAGATTTGAAGTTAGAATTTTTGTTTGAGCATTCATTTGAAAATTATCATTTTTGGAATTTCAAGGAAAGTGGAATGGTTTGTGATTTTCTTATCTATAAAGGGAATGATATGAAAGTTAGA
The DNA here is from genome assembly GCA_026873985.1 of Saraca asoca. Taxonomy (NCBI): domain Eukaryota; kingdom Viridiplantae; phylum Streptophyta; class Magnoliopsida; order Fabales; family Fabaceae; genus Saraca; species Saraca asoca. Next base: position 21,580 of record JANHAO010004539.1, on the reverse strand, counting down.
ATTGGGCTTATGAAATAAATTAAGATTATCATAGATTCTTGAGAATCTTTTTTAGAAAACCCTAAGTGCACTTGAAAATTTTTGACGCGGTTATTATAGGAGATATACAAGAAAACATTTGTTTAGAGTGATATAAGAGGGAGTTTAGATGAATTATTAGGACATTTGTTTTATATGATGTTTGTTATTGGGGTCTAGGATTTAACCTCAATCTTCGTAAAGGGATTTGATTTTAATAGATTTGTTTAATCGAATCAGGGATTTGACCCTAGTTCATACATTTAATATTGACTATGAGAAAATCCTATTGGACCTTGTTTGTTTTTGTCATAAAACTTATTTGAATTATTATGTTAATTGTTATGTGTTTTTGTTAGTATTTTAAATTTCGATATAAGATCTATACTTGTTTTAAATTAAAATTTACTTACGGATTGAGTATTTTTACTGATTCAATATATGTAAAAGAATAATCATATTTGGAAATCATTATATTTTCTTACAAATTATTATATTGATTTATAGTGTTTTTCCATGATTTGATAATTTAAAATACAATTATTATTTCAAGGTTAATAAGCTTTAATCCCAAATGTATTTTCAAAGTCTTTTACCTTTAATTTATGATGTTTGATTTATTTTGAAGATGTAAATTAATTTTCTTTGTTTTGAATAAATTATGTTTTTAGATTACATGTTATTTTAGGTTATTTATTCACTGAGTTTAGATGAATTCACCTCTTTTTATTTTCTATTTTTTCCGGGTTTTAAAAAATGAATTCAAGTCACACACTTTAAACTATTCCTTTAAATCCATTTCGGAGTTTATGGCATAATGGTAAGTAAATAAACAGTTGGAATAGGAAACTTGATCTATATGTATTATATTGATGTGATTTGTTATTATATAATATTTGTTGTACATATAAGTTTCTGGGTAAGGCTTGTGGCCCACCACTATTGATTTGGACTATGGCCCAATGTCCAAAAAATAGTAAAGATTACTAAAATTTTGATAGGTCACAAAGCAATTTTGTTATTTATGAGTTATTTTAAAAAAAAATTAATTTTTGAGAAATTATCTTTTATCTGAACTTATTTGAATTGTATTATTTTTTAGTCTTACATTATTTGTAAGTTAGAATTGTAAGAGATTATTCAGTGACGATTTCATGTCAGTCATGTTCCAAAAGTTGAAGTGTGACATTAGACTACTTAGAAGTAAAGTATGATTAACCATGTCTCACTTTGGCCACTTAAGAAATAACTAATCATATGTATTATTATTATAGTATGAATGCTTTTCAATTAGTATAATGAAAACAATGCAACTGTAACATTAAAACACAAATTTGAATTTTTTTTGCCTAATTTTTCTTTATTCTTTGATTAATAGTACCTTATAAAAATAAATTTATACATCTAAAAATTAATTAATGACGGCAACATTTTTAGTTTTTGAAATATACTATTTATCCATCTTTATTAGTTTTCTAAAAATAATATGTTAAATTTTTAGATAATGAAAATTTAACAACTTTTGCAACTTGCAAATTCAAGTAAACTACATTGAAAACCAAAACTAAATTTCCTTTCCTTAACTTCAAGACTTGGGTTCATTCCTTTACAAAAAGATCAAAATGACACAAAATGGAACCTTTCAAAAAATCCTAACTTTTACTGCATGACAAAACAAAAAAAAAAAAAAAAACCATCAACACAATAGCCTTAAACAACAAAAAAGTCAACAAAATCCTAACTTCTTCCCCAACAAATTAGAAAACCTACCCAATAGATTTAAACAACAAAAAAGCTAATAAAAAAAGTATCAACACAGTGCACATAGGAGACACTGCACAAAACCACTCCTTCTCATGCAACTCATCAACCCTCCATAACACTGTTCTTAGAACCTTCTTCTTCCTCTCAAAAGGCTCATGCAAATAAAGAAGTCATAGCCATCCTTCCCCTTTAACACCTATAAACCTTTCGACCAAAGTTATTAATGGTCCAGGAAGTAGTTAATGCTGCCTCCTTGTTATATTTACAAAGCTTTCAAGCTTTCTTCTTCTTCGATTATGAAGAACCTCTCATTAATGCATTTGATTCTGCTCCACCACCCACCTTCAATTACGATCAAATTTTGCTCCCCCACAAACCCTTGAACAAATGCAATTTCAAATGATAAAGAATAGGTTACATTTGTTCATTTAATCCAACTGGCCTGTCAAGTTGGAATCAAACGGCCTATAAAAAAATATGTCAAAATTATTTATTCTAAGTCAACATTTCCATTAACTAATAAATGGAAGATGCACAAAAAGACCTAACTTGTTTCAATTAAATATTTAAAAGGACCAAAATCAAATAATTAATAATTTAGAAAGACCAAAATTACATTTAAATATGGCTTTTATGATCAATATAACTAATACAACAATCAACTTTTGAACTTAATATATTAGGTTATATTAACTGTACTTTGCAGTCCATCAAATTATATAAATAGCTTGCAATCTGTTGGCCCCATACTACCCACTACAAATATGCATTTTAAGTGATGGGACATGTAAATATAACAAAAACAAATAAAATAAAATACTACGTAATTAATTAACCCCTTTTTCCTGTCCCTTTGTCTTAATCTTAGGGGGGTTTGATAGGGGGATTCTTTTTACTTTAGGAGGAATCTTAACTTGGAAATCCATGTTCCTATGTTTGGTATACTTTTTAAAAAATACATTCCTAAGAAACTAGTATTCTCAGGAATGTTTTTTTAGTTAAATTTTCTCCAAAAACATTCCCATATAACAGGGTGGGAATCCTAATTTTCCATGAACATGAGAATATTTTTTAAATATAAGAAAACATATATACCCTTCATTAATGGCATAAATGTAATATTGCAAAAAAAAAAACATTAACATTTCTCTACACTCTCACTCTCTCTTTCTCTCTCATCCTCCTTCTCACTTTTAATAATAAAAAATTTAAAAATTACAAAGCATAAAAAATTAATAAACACAATTTTTAAAAAATAAATATTCATTAATTATATGAAATAATTTTTTTAACTTAAAATAAGTAGGAGTGTTTTTCACAAAAATGCCAAGATTCTTAGAAAAGTTACATTAAAATCAAACATAAGAATGTCTAACATTTCTATGAATGTTTAAAGTAAACCAAACGTATTTTAACATTTTCAGAAATTATCATTATCAAGAAATATAATTCACAGGAAACATGATTCCCAAGAACGAAAAAAGAATCAATGTATCAAACGCCACCTTAAGTCTACACAACATTTCAATCCAACGATGTTTACAAGAGACACGCGTTTTTAGTATTCGACTATTCAACAGCATGGTACTTTATCAAAAAAATCTTAACCCTATTTGGGAAACTGTTTTTTTGTTTTTAAAAACAGTTTTCTTGTTTTCTTGTTCTGCAAAAACAAAAAAAAATCTGTTTGACAACCTGTTTTCAAAAACTGTTTTTCAAAAACTGTTTTGTAAAAGTGTAATTAAAAAATAATTTTCAGGAAACAAAAAAATGGTGTTTTCACTTGTTTTTGTATATATCTGTTTTCAAATTTTTTTCAAAAATAAAAAGAATAACTATTTTCATTAATGACAAAATTGTAAATAATATTAAATACATTTTTTTCATTTTCAAAAATAAAGAAAATACCTATTTTCAAAATTTACATCCAAATAAATTTTTTATTTTTTAATTCTAGAAAAACAGTTTTTAAAAACTGTTTTTAAAAAACTGTTTTCAAAAATAATAAAACAAAAACACCTGAAAACACTTCTAAACAGGGCCCTTATTTTCTGCAAAGCTATTTAAAATAAGATCACTTTAATGATTTCTCTCATGATTTTCTTATGTCTTCCATCTCCTCTGAACAACCTAACCTTTCCTATTTCTAAAATATTTCTCGTAAAGAGAAAAAATTCTTTAAAGAAACCAAACAACCCAATTATAAATTTATCACCAATAATCAGAACAAGAACATGAACCATCTTTAAAATGATGGAACCGAAGCTTATCTCGGATTATAATCTCTCTATTGGTCACAACTGAGATGAACTTTATTGCTGAATGGCAGTCTTCACATATCCTAAGATTCTTGACAATCTTCAGAACCATGCCATGGCAAGTTTTCATTAGACCAAATGCTACTGCAAGCTTCTCACTATGATATCTCAGGGCATATTCCCTCTCTTCTTCCTCCAACTCATGCATTGCAGATTCAGGTGCAGGTGCATAACCTGCTTCCTTGCATTTCCACATCAATTCATCCAAATACTGATAAATTTCATTAGTCTCAGGATGGGATTTATCTCCCATGCTAAATAGGTAAGTTCTGTTGTTGACATCTATGGTGCTGTAGCCTACTCGCTTCTTTAGGCCTCTTTGGATCATCATGTTCCTAACCAATTCCACTCTATCCATCCTTCCGGCTAATGCGTACATGTTAGAAAGCAAGACATAATGGCCTGGATTCTCCGGCTCCATGGACAATAGATGCTCTGCAGCATGCACCCCAAGATCAAGATTCTTGTGCATTTTGCAACCCCCAAGCATCGCAGTCCATATTGCTGGAACAAGCTCCTCCTGGTTTAGGTCCTTGATGAACTGGTATGCTTCTTCAAGGAATCCAGCCCGACCAAGCATATCAACCATGCAAACATGATGCTCCACTCCAGGAACCATACGGTATTCTTGTCTCATGCTTGCAAATGCCAAGCGCCCTTCATGTACTAGCCCAGCATGAGCACATGCAGTTAAGACAGCAACAAAGGTGACGTCATTAGGAGGTGGTCCAATAGCTCTCATTTGATGGAAAAGTTCCATTGCTTCATTACCATAACCGTGCATTCCATAGCCAGAAATCATAGCTGTCCATGCGATGACATTCCATTCCTTCATTGAATCAAACACTGCCCGTGCTCTTCTTACATTACCACATCGAGAAAACATGTTTATCAAGGAGGTACCAAGAATTACATTTAGTTGAATTCCATTGCTAATGATATGATCGTGCACCCAACATCCGAGATGGAGTGATCCCAGTTGGGAGCAACTAGATAATACACTAACTAAAGTAGCAGAATCAGGATCAACACCCAACTTCCTCATCTGATTAAACAATGTTATAGCTTCCTTGGCAAGTCCATTTTGTTGATAACCTGAAATCATTGAATTCCAAGCTACAAGACTTCTTTGAGGCATTTTATCGAACACCAAACGTGCAACTCCCAAATTACTTGATTTTGCATAAAAAGCAACGAGTGCAGCTTGAACAAATGAATCCAAACCATACCCACAAACCAAAACATGGGAATGAATACATCTACCAATTCTTAGGGCTGAAAGATCAGCACAAGCTTTGATCACAGATGTGAGTGTATAAGTTGAAGGTCCAATGCCTGAAAGTAGCATTTGACGGTAGAAGAAGATAGCATCAAGAGAAAAACCAAACTTTGAAGAGGCCTTGATCAAAGAATTGAAGAGAAATGAATCTGGGCCAATAGCAGAGTAGAAGAGTCTGCGAGTGTAACAAATTGAACCTGCGGCACAAGATAACGTGAGGAGCTTAGTTAAAAGAGCTCTGCTACGATGACAACCTGAGACAATGAGGTGGGCGTGAGCTTGTTGGAGGAGTTTGAGACGAGGTCCTGCTCGAACAAGAGCTTGATATTCTGCAGATTGTGTTGGTCCCTTTGTGACTTGAAGTTGACATATGTCTTGCAAGTGTTGCATTTCCATAAAAATGTTGCCATCAAAGAAAGTTAAAAGGGATTATTAAGCTGTAGTCTGAAGAATAAGAGGAACCAACATTGCAGAAGCATTTCAACAGAAATTTCAGGTGTCTTCCATATTTTAAGCCATAGACTGAAGGTTTGAAGCACTGAACTGAAAAATCACAGGTTTAAAGCTTTGTTATTAAGCTACATATAGAAACTTGGACTAAGAGTTCAAATTGTTTACTGTGACAAAAACAATTCCAATGTAGACTAGCCAACAAAAGCAACCCAGTCTACCTACAGTTCAAAACTATTAAGAAAAATCACTTCAGCCACCAACAATGTCCAATAAAAGAGCATGCCAAATAAAGATCAATGCTAGTGACACCATTATACAATATGTGAGTAACACCAAATAAAAGAGCATGCCATTTGTTACCTTCTACACCACACTGTACAGCTTTACACAAAAATAATCAGAGCACTGTACACACTAAAGCTAATTTGACAAGCAGTAGAGGACCCTAGTCTCTCAGTACATTGTCCGATATTTAATGAGAGTGCAATTGTTATGTCAATCATCGGTATTTGTTGAATTCGCAAATAGGCAAGAGTCATATTGAAAACAGATACAGACACCAGGTACAAAACTGCATTTGTCTTACATGTGAGTGAGAATGGACAACCAAATAATTATTTTAACGGTAAGCATAACAATCATTTAAGTAGACAAATGACTAACTTGCACAATTGTGCTAATTCCCCTTCATTAAACTCAGTAAAGAAAGAGAAGAGGATTTCACACTGCCACATATACAAAATAGTTATAATGATTTGTTCTCCAAAGGCTAGAAGAGAAGCTATTAGTACAGATAGGAATTAGTCAGAGCCCATGTGAAAGAAGAATGAGATCAGACGAAAACGAAGCCAAAAGAGAAGGAGAAAAGCTAATTCAATTGCTAAATCATGCAAATTCGTTAACATGAATTGGGTATAGACCGTTGGCACAAAGGAATCAGAAATTTTATAAATAAAAAGCTAACCTTTAAATACAAAAATGACCAATCTCAGACCATTCGCGTGGACACACAGAACGTCGATCAAAAAGGGAAAGGCCAGAAGGGGGATTTTTGAAGGAGAAACTATTTCTCCATTTCAACCACGAAAGCCAGCCAATCACCGGTCGCAATTCAATCCAGAGGAAGCAGAATCGGAACGGCGCCACCGTGGAAATCAAGCGACGCGTTCCAGCTCCTCTTTCCATGTTGGATACTCGCCGCCGGAGACTTGTGCAAACAAAAGGCCATGAATTAAATATATCAAGACAATAAGATGACAATGAAAGTGTTGAATGAAATAGATAAAAGGGAATATACTTCGAGTTCTAGTATCTATAAATCTCAATACATAGGTTTGGTGAAAATCTTTTAATAAATATAATTAAATTATGTTACATGCATAGGAAAGATACGTATAGACAGGAAGCCATCAAGGGAATGGCGGAATGCTTCAAATGGATGACCAAAAAAAATATTTACCCTGTTCATGTTAATAGAAAGTGAAACACACAGGAAAAAAAAATACATAAAACAAGCTCACAGACAAAACCGTTCTGTGTAAAAACATAAATATCAAACAGAAAATTTCAAAAACACAATATTGCAGAAAGAAGAGGGCATCCGATTCGTCATTACGAAAAAATCAAGCGGAAAATCTCACCAGCTGGTTCGCAGTCTCTGGACTTCCGTCGCCGTCACTCCGTCATCTTTGTAGCCGGTCGCCGTCGTAGCTGCTTCGGCGTCGGAGAAAGATGCAGCCGTCTGTTGGAGAGTTGATTTGAGTTGAGTACAGTGGGAGTTGCTACTAGCTATTCCTAAATGTGAAAGTGAATCTGAGGGGGGACCGTCTGACTGTCTGCCGCATTAGGCCTGGGGGGACTTTTTTTTTTTGAAGGCATATTGGGTTGACTGGGCCGCATGCTAGAAGAGGTCCAGAGGAGGAGCTGGAAGAAAATATGACCAGCCCATAGAATGAGCCGTATCTGTCTGAATTAGTTCACGCAGATCCTAGCCGACACACCAATCCATTTCAGCCCATTTTCAAAAACAGACCTCAAGTTTCTTGCTGAGCTCGCATAAAAGTCACAATTTTTTCATTTTTTTTAAATGGGTTTAGAATTTATGAATGACTAATCCACTCAATTCATTCATATAAAATTTAATTAAATTTAAAATATAAAGAAAAACAAACCTTTTAAAGAATATCAATATCACTTGAATCAAAAACTCTATTGCAGATTTATTCACTTGATATAGAAGATAAAAAAGATGTCACTTGAGTTTATCTCACACATGCATACATTGTACATTTGAAATTGACTCTATTTATCAAGAACAGATAAAATCAACAATCAACTGTTACACTCATTGTTTCAAAAAATTTCGCCTTGCTTTTGAAGAAAATATAAAATAAAAGCTGTAAGCTTCACAATCATGCTAAATCTCATAAAAATAAAATTCAATTCTAAATGCATAACTACTTTTTTTTTTAGGAATAAATAAACTCCTTACTTGAGTAAAACTGAATTATTCCATGGTTTTAGCCAAGCGCCCCGCCACAGCCCCCAAAGAAATTCTCCGTCTTAAAAAAAAACATCTATTGAGGGAGAATCCCCACCTAGCTGAACTATTCGCATTATGCCTAGCAACTATAACCTGGGCCTAAACATGTGTATCTGATGATAGAAAATATTTTGTAAAATATATCAAATCCGACACACCTGGTAAACCAACCCTACAAACTCAATGAGTGAAAATCAAGATTGAATTTTCCAAACCCAACTTCCCGGATCAGTTATAGGCAATGTCCAACCCAACCGGTTTCGGCAATGCACGAACACTGGGTATGTTGGCTCAATAAGAAAACCCCATGAGCGCAAAAGAAAGTATTTACAGAATACGCTCATGCCCTGTGTGGCATGTAGCACCCACAGCAGTGTCAGAACCAAACAACTGCACAATCAGTAGGGCATCAAAAGGACCTATTATCTTTACAAAGGAATGATGTTATACAGCTTACATTGATATAATTAAGAAATTCATCATAAGGGGAAAAGAAATTTAAGAAGAAAAAAAAAAAAAGATGATTTTTTTTTTGGCTCCTGAAAGTGAAGGAATGGCTATTCATTATGTACCCATTATCATCTGATGCTCCCTGCAGATGCCAGCAATCAACTCTTAAAAGAATTGACAGAAAGATAAGTTAGCCCCAACTGATACCAAAAGGACAATTACGATACGTGGCTTCATGGAACACATTCAAATCATTCCCCAAACCAATCATTCAAGTATTCCTGAGCATCAGATGTGATTAAACCATCTGACTTCCAAGTTTTATTTACCTCCAGAAAATCCAAGCATTGCAATAAGATACCTTTGATAGATGATTTAAAGTTCATTTCAGGAATTTGGCCCGGTTAGAAACCTAGCCTGTTACATCAATTTCCTTTCCATGATCTTCATCATGAATATTTCTCCTCAACCTTCTCAGCCATATATCATAGTCCATGGGATATGGTGTTCCGCATAGACTGTCAACATAATCAGCAAAGGCTTTCAGAACAGTGGAGATATCACCCAGCTTCTGCTGAATTAATCTCCTTGACCAAGATGTCTCTCTCCAGTGTAGTGCTCCCTCAACTGAATCTAGTTCAGGAAAGGCTCCACCACATGAATAATAGAGCATATAAACAAGGCTTTCTGCATCGGAAGCCGAGCATAGTTTACCCTCTTGAAGTGCATAAGTTGATGAGAAATGAAGATTCATGGCAGGCCGGTCCCTGTCTTCAAGAATTGCATGCCCCCATCCAATGAGAACAAAATAAGGGTGCTTCACACCAGACTTTACGCAAATTACATTCTCCGGCCTGATGTCTCCATGCCGAATTCCACCAGAAGCGGCTGTTGAAAGTGCTGACAAGCAATCATGGCAACATCTGATAGCATCATCTGAACCAAATCTGCCTCTGCTTACCATTCCAGCAACTGTTTCCCCAACTGGACTGGTCACAAGAATAGGAGTACCACACCAAGGATGGTCACAGTTTCCACCTGAGCTGGGTCTTCGACACTGACCAGGGTGTATAATCCTTCCGGAGGCACTCAATTGAGGCAGATATTTGCTTGAAAGGCCTTTTTGCTTCATTATTGTCAATACTTTGGTCTGCCTTTGAACTTGGTACCATAAATTCATATCTTCCCATGCTGGTTCCAACTGAGAGGGATGAGAACCCACATATAGAAAAAGATTTCTTCCTGGGTCCTCAACATGAGATGCAATGTAATATGTCAGTTCACCAGTGCTAGTGACCTCTTTTATCTGGTAACCCTTTTGCCAATCTGAATCCTCCAACCATAATAGAGATCCTACCTCCAACTTCATTAACTCTTTGGACTCAACTTTAACAGAATCTTCCTGAACTTCAACAATTTCAGGGGAAACACTACGTTGCTGGTATCGAAATAAACCATTTCCATTCACCCCAGTATCTCCTAATTGCCTCTCCAATCTTCTGGTCTGGAGGCGGGAACTATGATCAGCAGCCAAATCCTCAATAGAGTGCTTAGGCATTCCAGCATATTGCATAATACAGTGGAAGGTTGCAAAAAGTACCTGCAGGGCTCCAATGTCTCCCCAGTTTGCATTTCCAAGCTTGTTCCAGATCCTATCAATTGGAGAAACTGCAATGCGAGAATGATTTTTAACCCATTCTGCAGCACATTCATAAACGTTATTCACATCAAAATTGAGTTCATTTACATCTCCTTCCACCTTTACAACTCCCCCATATTGAGAATCAACTAGAACAACAAAGACTGTGCTTGGATCATGAAAGAAACTCACTCTACTCAAACTTCTAGCCAATAGCATTCGAAGAGCATAGAAAAGAGCCTCTCCTAGAACTGATGGAGAAGGCTGGCGGTCATTGCCAACAGTGAGACTTCCAATATCAGGCCTCAGAAGAGCCAGTTCAAGAATATGATCCCATCTTCCATGGGGGTGTCTAGGATTATTAAGCATTAGACCAGTGGCACGAAGACCCCCAAGCCTCCCATTAGCAATTGCCCTTTCAGCCTGATAGAACTTCATGTTAGAATTGTAAAGACAAGCCACAGAAAAAGGCATGGGCTCATTTTGACTCCAAAATGCCTCCCACAAGCCCTTCACACTAGCATGTAGAAAATCTTCAATAGCAAGATATGCAGTTGCTTCTGTAGCATCTGATGTAGAAGCATGAACAGCATTAGGCATGCGTATTAGCTGCTGAAATGAAATTCCTTCCAATGCATAATCAAATTTTTGAAGTTCTATTAACTCGAATGGAACATCAAAAGCATGCTGTTTAGGTGCACAATTTTCTGTCAATGATTCAAACCAATCTACCAATTCAGCAGTCAAGCTTTCACTATCAACAAATTTATAGAAGAAATCCTTCTGATATCGAGGCCTACTGCCAGATGATACACTAGACCTCTTTGTCCCAGACCCCACTGATTCCTCGCCTGGGGATCTACCTGAGAAGAGACATCAAAGTTCGTTAATATTACTATAAAAATTTCCTCCTTCATTTGCCTTTTTCTTTTTGGATAATAAAAATCAAATGTTCATTAGTTTATCTAAAATTTACATCAACAAGCCTCACATTAAAAAAGAAACAGAAGTAATAGATGAAGGATACAAAAAGAACTAAGCAAACACTAAAAACAGAAAACTGATGTCAAGTTTACTGAATACTCAGGATTAGATCTGGAAGATTGGAAGGCCTTAACCACTAAAACAATTATTGCGATTGAGGTAAGGTAAGTAAGAGGGCACAGGACAACTATCATATGAAGGTTAAATCAGCAATTGATAACAATATGATCATAAGTCAAGTACACTCAGATAGCATATAAGCTAAAGACAAGGCGTCCCTTTGAGGAGATGTAACAACCAAACTCTTTCCATCAGCAATTACAGTACAGTTGGAAATTTGTAAAATATTTTGTTTTTATTAGCTATGTACAGCTAGGAAATCTGTGCAGATCCTGATTCTTTTCTTTCTATTATTTAGATTGGTTGATCAATGATTCTTAGGGATCCCAGTCTTACTAGAAATAATTAGCCAAATCAAATCCCTTTGATCAGGCTCTGCTTTTGTGTATAAATAAAGACATGTACTGATCATATAGTGAATGAAGAAACATTCTTCTCCTTTTCCACAAGTACACAACATGATTTTATCTTAAAAACAAATATTCTCACTTAAAAGTATGAAATTAAAACGTAAAATTAAGCTTGCACCTCTACTTCACAGATTAATGGGTCCTAAATACAGTGCATGAATCAAAGGAGCCCATTTTAGCTTCTCACATCCCATCAGATGGAATACAAATTACAAGTGCCAGAACATAGTATTACAAAGATCAAATTTCAACTTTAAGAAACAATGTTAGAGAAGCACGTGCGTGCACACAGACAAGGATCAAATCAGTGTACAGCAGTGTCAATATTCTTACACCATTGGATAACTTTCCATAGAAAAGTTTTAAAAGTTATCCAACACACACACACACACACGGACGCACGCAAAAAGAGAGGTAAGGATCAAATCAGTTGAAAACAGTGTGAACAAAAAGTATTCTTACACCATAGGATAACTTTTAATTGAAAAGATTTATCACAAATACACCATTGGATTTGAAATAGATATCTTGTAGATCTTACTCATAAAATTCAAATTATCAATCCAAAATTATTTACTACTTCACGAATGAATTTCAAAATTAATGAAAAATATACATTTAAAATATAAAAAAAAAAAATCAACTATATTGTGCATACTTATTGTTTTCTAAACTTTCTGAAAGTCTGCATACATGATCAAGAATCAGGATGATAGCAACTTGTAATCCAAAGTTGGATTGGAGAAAATCATATTTATCAGTTAGTTTAAATGTCTTAAATCTTATACCAGGTTTAATTGATCCCTGGCCATACAAACACACACATATATATTAAGTGGTTCCGCAGAGTTCTAACTATCATAAGCCCAAGTTTGGTAGGGCCCAAAGAAAGGGACAAACAGATGAAATTGGAGCAGGCCATGAGATAAGTGATGGATAAACATAATTCATGGAATTAAATTGGAGAAGGATGGTACAAGGCACCTTAAATCAGTTCCTACTTGTAACATGTGAGCTTCGAGAAAACACTCACACTACTGACAAGTTCAGTGCTCTATTCGTCTACACCTCCAGTCCAGGACAAACACATTACCCATTTCATTGTCACCTCTACCCCCTAACCAAGAAAATTGAGAATGTAGGTGTGCTGCGTGCATATTTATAAATACACTGAAGGTAATAGAATTAAGAGACGTGAATCACAAATTCAATGTGACAAAATAAAAAAAAATTGAATTATTACATCAAGAAAATTATGACCAAATCAAGACACAGAAAAGGTGTAGGGTTCAGATACTGTCCATTACTGGCAGATGCATGTCACAGCCCAAAGTCACTGACCACCGAATTCAGCTTGTATGTCAACCAAATGTCTTAGATGGGTAAAAGAGAAGAATAACAATCCCTTGTTTCAATACCCGTCTTTCTCTCTTTATGTCACTCAGAACAATTACTACCCCATATTTAACTCCATTATTCTTACCTATAATACCACAATAAATACAGTATTATAAATTTCAAGTACTCCAACCAGTGACTAGCACGAGCATTGAAGTACAATTCTTTTATTTTTTTTCTATGTGAATTTTGCAATAAATTCAAGGGATTAATAAACACAGTATTTGAATAGCCACAAATATATGGTCAGCATATGTTACTCATCACAGCTTGTTAATTGTCAGAACATAATTACATAAATGTTTCTAAATAAGGACATTTATTTAAGCATGTCTCAGATCACATGGACTCTTACCCAACCAGAAATTATGTTTTACCAAACAAAGGTCCATTTCAATATTTCGACCAAAGTGTTTGTGTGTTACCAACTATTCTCAAAGTTCCAATGAAAGAAACGCATCAGGCTTCTTAAAGATGTAAAAGGTCAGTCAAAATATTTCTAAAGAGAAAGAGTATTTTAAACAATACCTCCATGAGCAAAGCTAGACACAAATGGTTGCAAGGGCAAAAGTAAAATTTGTTAAGGATTTTTATTATAACACTTCAAATTTTTTGTGGCTATATATGAAATTTCTTGAAAAAATTAAAAAAAAAAAAAAAGAAACGTAAGAAAATGTTTTATATTTTACCAAGTTAGGGGTGGCTTTAAGTACTGAATAAACGTTTATTCCCAAGATCCTCATATAGCATTAAGCATTTACTTGCAGAATTTATATTATATCTCAACCATTGCCTCCTTGTACCCTTACCATTTGTAAATCATGTTCAACAAAAAAAAATAATGGACTCCGGAAGTAAGTTTAAGAAGATAACTCTCCCATATTTTGTTAAACAAGTTGAATATGAAGAAGTTTCAAACAGCAGGGCCTATGTCATCATGACTATAAAGAGACAAATAATCAGAAAATTCTATTTCTTGGTGAAATTCTTTAAGGGCATACCTGGTTATAAATTATGCGCCACATAGCTACACAAAATAGTGTTGTTTATACAATATTTGTCTGAACTACATTCATAATGAGCACAAGGGGACTTTAAGCTGGTATATCCTTGATCATAACTTGGTTCCACCTAAAATCCTGGTGCTCTATACCGAATAATCTAGTACATTCCAGAAGATATTTGTTCACCAAAAAAGTTTATCGATTCCAATGAAGAACATAGCATTCAAGGAGAGTTATACCCACTAGGTTTGGACCATTACTGGAGCCTTTTGGTGTTATCAATGAGAATTTATACAGGGAGGGTTTGGCAACATTGAGGAAAAAAAACATAATCACAATTTGCAAAAAGCTGAAATTCACAAAGCAGTTAAAACTTTTCTTATTCTAACATACACAAAGTTTAATCAGTCTTTCACTTTCATATAAGTTTTGCAAGTCCCAACTACAAAGAAAAAACAAAAATCAAAAGCGGCATATCTGAAATTGCCCAACAAACACCAATTGGAATCACAGATGAACTTAATTTCAGTGCCTGTGGTAGCTCCTAATCATAGAATTGAAGTAAAACGAGAATGATCGAAACATCCCGCAGAAATCCGTGATAGAAAGTGTTGAAAAAGGTAAATGGAAAAGAGAAAAGAAGAGAGCAAGCCATGAGAAGTAAAATTGAGTCAAAGGAGGGTCAAAGGAGAGATAATTTAGGGTTAGGAAAGAGAAGAAGAAGGAAGAAGGAGGATCAAACCTTCCATTTTGAGACACAGTTGGTAGTAAGCTTCGGATCTTCAGCTGGTTCACAGAAAAATCATCCGTCTTCTCCTCTCTCACCCTTCTCTCCGGCTATATTTATTTATTTATATTCTTTTTCTTTCTGGTTTTATTTGAATAATATAATATAATATAATATATATTTTTATATTTCTTTTATAATTTTATTTAATTTTTATTAATTTATTAAAATTTAAATTTTTGAATTTAATCTCACATCTATTTTTTATTTCTATGTATTTTTCTTATTTCTTTTTGTTGAGTTTTATCAATGGTCAGTTAAGTAAACATTATCACTGTTTATACACTAAGATGCATTTTTTTTTTTATAAAAATCAACTAATTTTGTAAAATTACTTTTATATTATTTGTGATAAAATATAAATATACAAAAATTTACAACAACGATCATTAGACTGAATTAATAAACAATGTCACAATGTAAAATTTAATGAAAAAAGAAAGTATATAATAAAAAAATAAGTAAAAATCCTTTTCTTTTTACATGAAAATCAATTTTTTTATTTTCATCCATATGAAGTATTTTTTATTATTTTTATTTTTATAAAATATTAATTTATCTAATTTTATTCTTTGATTAATATTTATATGTCTAATTTTATCTTTTTAAGAATAAATTAGATAAATTCATATTTTAGAAAAATAAAATTATTAAAAATATTTTTCAAAAATAAAAGTAAGGAAAACTTAATTTCATCCGAATAAAAAATTTTACTCTTAAAAAAATAGATATAAAATAAATTTTAAACTCTTAAATTAATTAGATTATAATAATAATTACTTTTTATTTTATTTTCATTTTTACTTTCTGTCGCTAATTGAGATTCCTGTTTGGCTTTCCGGAACTTTGTCGCTGGTTTAAAACGCTTTCGCTCGTTCTGTCCATGTCTGTCTGTCTGTCTGTCTGTCATTGGATTGTTTCAATTCGAACAGTGGTCAAAACTCTACTGCCTTCTTCTCTCTCTCTCTCTCTCTCTCTCTCTCTCTCTCTCTCTATCTCTCTCTTAAAATTTAAAAAAAATTAATAATTAATTACTTTAAAGAAGGAGGAGGTGAAAGCGATATTTTGTTTGTTCTTATCAATTTGTCGCGGTATATAACCAGGCCGCTGGGACGGTTAAGGCGGTGGCTTTGCGAGAAAATGACAGGATCGCCAGTTGGCCAAAAAAATTGAAAGGAGATGTCATCTCTCTCTATGAACATTTCACTCAATTTCTGTATGTATAATAAAAATAAAAATAATTATATATACGAAAATAATATAAAATTGCTACGTGTAATCGAGATTACAATCACACGAATTTGTTATATACATGATTCGGCTAAGTATATATTTTAGGACAAACTATATATTTTTTTAATTTAATATAATTATATTTATAATTATTCTACTTTTATAAATATACACTTGTCTTTTTTTTAAAAAAGATAGATGAGCTAATATTTAAAAAAAAGAAAAAAATTTGTGAGTATATATAAAATAGAAATATCATTATATATTCCTGAAAATAGAATTAGTGTGAATATAAAGATATCAAACATCAATGAAGTGAGTATAATTTATAATATATTTTAATATTTATGGGGCATTCAGATTTTATATTAATAATTATAATAGAAAAATACAATTTTTCACCAATAACATACCCCAAATTTACTTGGTGGACCTATGGCTTATGCTTTGTTTGAAATGGATTTTTCTAAAATCAGTTTCATTTTTTGTTTTAATTTATTTGTAAATAAATTTTTCATTTAAAATAAATAAAAATATATATAATTTAATTAAAAATAAATTTAGATGATATCATGATAATAAAATGCTATAACGAGGATAAAGTTTTTGATATAATATATATTTTAAATTAAATAAAATAGATTCTAGCGAAATCTATAATAAATTTGATGAATTTTACTATACAAATATAATTAAAATAAGAATTTTAAATGAAATGAAATAATATAAAATAAAAACCCTTTTAACTTAGATTTAAGTATCATTTTCATTTATAAATGAAATAAAATCTTATTTTTATCCATTCCAAATAAAGGTTAAAGTATTAAAATTGATTCATATGTGATTTGTTACATAAACACTTTACTCATCCATAACCCATTTGTATCTTGTTACCTAAACAATTGATATGGGGGCTGGTGAGTGTTCTTATACCATTTGTATTCTTCAAACATGATTAGCTTAAGACAATTACTGATATCGGTGGAAATTGGAATCGAGTAGGAGGCTAGCGAGAGCCCAGGGAAAGCTAGACCTAGCCCAACAAGGAGTTCGCCAAATCATTGTATAGAAGCCTTCAGCTCGCAGGATCCTCAAGCTTGCTGAACGAACAAGCTCGAAGCCAAATGCTAGCAGCACTCTTGACAAGCAAGCTCAGGATCGTGGCAGCATGACCTCGTTCAACTGAAAGCTCGCTAAAGTCAATCATAAAGTTGACACACAACTTGCACCGCCATCTTGTAATTATGGCCAACAGGTTCCACTTATAGGAGGAGGCCCGCAGGAGCCAATCCCTAGTACCTTAGGCAGTCTTGTACATTTAATATTTGATGTAACAGATGCACTATTAGTTTTAGTCCCATTTATACCCCTCCATGTTTCTATAAATGGGGAGGGGGTTAGAATTATCGTAAAGAAAAGGACGGAAAGGAACTAGCGGAGGCTCTATCAGAAAAACTATGGTAAAAATTTTGTAAACACTTTCTCAATATAATAAGAATATTTCCATGGACGTAGGGTCAGTGCCACCTGGATTTGGCCGAACCACATTAAATCTCTGTGTATTCTCCTCTTCTTTTCCCTCGGCCTTCCTACCATTCGACCCCCTTTCTTCACTTCTGATACTGGAGAACAACTTTGGTCCTCAAATAACTCCCCTCATTGGCCAGATTTGGATTAAACCAAAATCCACCATCAACATTTTGGCATGCCCAATGGGACCTTTCTGTTCTTCGGTCTCCTCTCTGATTGTTTCCGCTTGAGTTGAAATGGTGAGAGGAAAGGCCATAAAGAAGTTGGATGTCGTTACCAGCCGATTGGAAGGTCATACCACAAGTTCTTCTACTTCTAAGACTGCCAACGACCTAGCCTCCCCGGTTCATGACCAACCAGGCACCACTGCCAGCCAGGTTGATGAAGCCTAAGCATGGCGCTAGTGCCAGGAAACATTTGAAGCTTCAATGAAGAGGATGGCTGAAGCATTTCAAATGCTAGCTCAGACGTAGGCTCAAAATGTACAAAGACAAACAAAGTTTGCTGTGCTCGAAATTACCCTCAGCAACAGCGAGCTAAAACTTCGAATAGAATCAATCACGAGCACATCTCAAACCACTCCTCCCGCAACGAGGAGGACATGAGAAGCCACCAAGACTCCAGTCAGAAGTTTGAAGGATTTTCGCTGATAGTTGAAGAATTATTTCAAAGGGTGAAACAGTTGAAAACGTATCCCCAAGCTCAAAAGAATCGGGAGTGTGCAAAGGAGCGAACTCCTATTTCTAGAAAGATCAAAATGGAACCTTTACCTAAAAAGCTCAAAATTCCCACCTTCCCACTTTACAAGGAAACAGTGATCCGCATAATCACCAAGATATGTTCATCAATCAGATGTATCTCCGAACAAGCAACCCTTTAATCAAGTGTCGTGTCTTTCCTATCACCTTAGGAGACGCCCCCGGAGCCTGGTTTAAAAACCTCCCGGCCCGTAGTATCAGCAGCTAGGAAGAATGTCAGCAAAAATTTCTTGACCACTGTAGGGGTGCTGAAGAAGTAGCTCGTACCCTCTTGTCACCTCGTCATGATCTTTCAGTATAAACATGAGTCTCTAAAGGACTATATTGCTCGTTTCAGATGTGAGATCGATAATGTAGAGAATCTGTCTGATGAAAGTATCTTGACGGCGATATATATTGGACTTCGCAAGGATAGCAAGTTGTATAAAAGCATTTACAAATCCCTAGTGGCAGACCTAGGGAATTTTATGATCAAGAACCAAACAAATCAGGCGAGAAGAGACGTTTGGTACAAGAAAGCTTGACCAGGACAGTCCAAGACAGGGTAGGAAGAAAAGCAACAGTGAAGATGTGAGAAGTGTTCACAATCCCCAGCCTACGAAGAAGGCCAAAGCTGAACGACCACAGCAGTCAACTCACAACGAGCACTATAGCATCTTATCAGATACTCCCAATAGAATCTATGCAGCAGAAAAGAATAAAGAGGACTTCAGGACACCTGCTCCCTTGTGGGTACCTCGCATGGGAAGAAACACAAATAAATTTTGTGCATACCACAATGAAATGGGACACAACACCTCAGATTGTCGAGCACTCAAAGATGTCATCAAAGATTTGATTAAAAAATGGCGTTTAAGAGAATATGTGCTACGACCCATAGCACAGTAGCTTCCTCAACCTCAGTGAGATCCCGAGCAGGAACAACCAGCAGTAGTAAGGACCATATACTGAACTTGTAATCCAATAGGCAGGAACATCCCAAATCTTATGTAGATCATTGTGAAATCTTTTGAAAAATTCTGGGAGATGCATGACTTGATCATGAAACTTTAAGAAATACGTGCTTTATAAATTGGGCCTCGAATTATAGCCAAGCATCACTTCGTAACTCCCATACGATTGAATCTCACAACTCTCATGGGACTTAAAAGTTTGTGCGTACGAGCAACTTTCTTAGCCACCATGCATTGCTATAATCACCATGTGTATGAGCAACTTTCTCAGTCATCGTGCACGCGCAGTGATCTTATTGCATGTACGAGCAACTTTCTTAGCCACCGTGCGTTGCAACAACTACCATGCGTTTGAGCAACTTTCTTAGCCACCGTGTACATGTGTACAATCAAAAGCTCACACGTACAAGTAACTTTCTTAGCTACCATGATTGCGCAGCGACCTTATTGTGCATACGAATAACTTTCTTAGCTACCATATGCACACAACTCAAATTTTACAGCTCTCATGCGACTAAATTTCGTAATTTTCTTGCAAACTGGCTTCGCAGCTTCCATGCAATCAAATTTCATGAGCTGGACCTCGTAGTCATTATGTGAACTAAATCTTGCAGCTATCATGCACACTATGAGCATTAGCATCTTTTGATTTATTTGCATAATACTTATTTACGTTCAAGTTTAATTTACCTATTAATCAATGGTATTACTGACTGGTTACATGATTATTTCTATGCGAAATTAACATTTGTTATATGAGAATCACAGGACAGAACAACTGAACATTGAAAGAAAAAGGGAGATTTTATTCAATAGATAACTCAACAAGGTACAAACACGTCACCAAAAGCCAAAATACAAGTCAGAAAACTACTAAAAAAAGAAGAAAAAAAAAGAGAAAAGAAGAAGGTCGGCTCCTTTGGAAGAAAGACTGGCGCGCAAGAGGAAAGCTCCCAATTAGAGGGCAAGCCACTGAAGGAAGAGTCGCTACCGATTGAGAGTCTGTCGATCCACCTAAGCTTTCAATTTTCTTCCTCCAGCCTTGATCCCCGGGGGTAAGAAAATCTAGGAAAGTCTACTAGAGTGGCAGAAAAAGAGAAACCTCACAAACATAAAGACATAATACGAGATCCCTCCACATTACAAGAGAAGTGTGGACTTCAAAATTTCTTATTCAGCAAACCATAAACGCCCCACTCAAAGGGCAGAACATTGGGACATCAAGAGGTTCATCTGAAACAACCATCTAAAACACTATTTGAGAAAAGTGGAAGTGAAATTCTCGTGCCTTAAATAGGCTCAGACTAAAAGAACCGAAGAGTCTGGAAGGGAATCCCCAACCGCTCTCATTTAATGGCCTAAAGAAAATGAGAATGGCACACAAATAGCCATGATACGTGTTTAACCTGAAAAATGAAATGACAAGGGTAGTCTGAAAGACTTTAACTGTACAATCACCTATGACCGACACTAGAAGCTTCTATCGGACTTAGAACCAGAATGGGCCAGATGAGAACCTAGCCACAATGCATGTCCTAAAAATTCTCGGAGAAATATAATGCTTCAATTTGCTGGTAAACTCATCACAAAAGAAGGCAAGTGCGCAAGACAAAGACTTAGGACATGACATCATTTCAGCTTGCAGGATCCTCGAGCTCATTGAATGAACGAGCTCAGAGCCAAATGCCAGCAGCACTCTTGACGAGCAGGTTTAGGATCGTGGCAGGATGACCTCGTTCAACTGAAAGCTTGCTAAAGTCAATCATAAAGCTGACACACAACTTGCACCAACGTCCTACAATTATGGCCAACAGGTTCCACTTACAAGAGGAGGCCTGCAGGAGCCAGTCCTTAGTGTTAGTGTTGTTGGGTGCCCTAGACCAATTTGATTGAGTGCTATGACATCCACCACTAAACATTCTGTGGATTAGATATCAAAG
>JANHAO010004538.1:0-24193 GCA_026873985.1 Saraca asoca | reverse complement strand
AATAAAAATATAGAGGTACATTTGTAAATATTAAAAAATATTGTGCTTATTTGTAAATATATATTGTAATTATTATTTTTCATATGAAAATAAGTACTCATAATATTAAATAACATGACATAACAAATAATAAGCTGTAAATCGAGCTTGACACGCGTGTTGAAATAGAGAATGCGTGTCCGAACTTTTTAAAATTACGGACACGGTCCTGAAATCGAACTTGACACGGGTGTCGAAATAGAAAACGGGTGTTTGAACTTCTTGAAATTACAGACACGGCCCCGACACGTTTAGTGTCGGTGTCGATGAGTGTCGGTGTCAGAAATATTTCCGACACGCGGACACGACTGCTATATGAAGTGTCGGTGCATCGTAGAATGTAAAAAAGTTTGAACACTTTGATTACATGCATATTATTTTTTAATTTTTTTAAAATTTTGTATATAAGATAAATATGATAGTTAGTTGTAATTTGATGGTTAAATTAAAAACAATCCTACTATTAATATAAATATTCCAGATCTTATACAGATATAAATTAATCCATTATATATATAAGTATGAAATCTTTTATAAAAGTTACAAGTTTTATATGCATATCCATTTTTCTCTCATGGAAGTATAATCTTGAATCCAATTGTTTTATTGAATAATTTTCAAAGTCTCTAACATATGAGAACCAGGAATTATACGTTGAGATTAGTATATTAATTATTTGGAGGTTTATTTGAATGTCCAAGAATCATGAGCAATATCCCACATGTTCATCAACGATCGATTTCTTTTTTTTTTTTCCCTCTAATTACTAGAATTCTATTACTTTCTTAACCTGGAAAAGAAGATAACATTTAGTAAACTATTAAATTAGTATCAGAAAATTAGAAAGAAATCAAATTAATACTAAAAATATTTTTAAAATAATTAAATATTAATTATATAAATTTATATAATTTAGTATTATTGTCACTCCTATATTAAAATTGACCAGTAGCATGTGTCGAATAACTTTTTGACTCAAATATTGAATGCCAACCTAACATCATTATAGAAGATGGTTATGGAAAACCATTTATACGGAATTATCGAAGTCCCAATTCTTTTCCTAACCAAATTGATAAATCCAACTTCTTGATTTTTCAATTTTTTTCATGGAAGCTAATTAATTTTTTCTAAAATTAATAAAGAATTTGTGTTAAAATATCTTTCTTTATTAATTTAATATCTATAATTTTTCAGCTATTAATTTGTTAGTTTTTAACCTTTATTAAAGGAAAAAAAACTAAAAAGAAAACTATCCCAATATTTTAGGAAAGAGTAATTAATACAATAAAAATTAATTAAGGAATAAATTTATTAACATAATTTATCCATCATTCAATATACTATGGTAATAACTAATAATCATTATAGATGCGAAAATAGTTACATTCTAAAAAAATTGTGTTTTTTTTTTTTTTTCAGTAGCAAAGCTAATTTAAATAAGTCCGAGGTCAATGTTACTGTAAAGTAGAGGGGACGCAGTTAGTAACGTAGTTAAGGGTGCAATGAAAAGTCAAACAGCAAACAAAGGAAGACTTTGCTTTCTTTTTATCCGTTGATTTCTTTCTTTTGTTTCTGTGTTTCTGGGTGGACTAGCACGTGTAAGACGATGAGCGAGGTGTGAACCGCGGCTGCCATGGCGGCCAGGTTCAGCTTCTCCAAAGGGAATTCAAACATTATCATTGCTCAACGGTTTTGGATCCCCAATTTGCAATTTGAGAGAAAGATAAATATAAAAATTATTTTGTATTAAAATAATGAATCTTATTAAAAGAATTATAAATGAAAAATAAAAAATTATGTCTTATATTTTCTAAATTTATTATTTTAATTTCTTAAAGAAATTTAGGTGATTCACATTTTTTATTAAATTAATCTAATTTAAACATAAACAATTATATATTTTGGTCACTTGTCTTAATTTAGTCCTGTAAGTTTAATTGATTCAATTTTATCATTTTTTTAAATTGTACAATATTAAATTTTTGTATAACTTCATCTAAATTCAAAGAAAATAATTTTTGATATTAAAATAACTAATTTATGATGTACAAAATCATTTATGCAACCAATTTTTTTCAAGATCGTAGTGTTTGCTAAACTTATCTTCTTCCTCTCGTTATATTGAAGTTACTGTAAAGTTATGGACTTACAAATTTAGCATTCAACACTTAAAAACATGAATATTTTTGTTATTATATAGAAAGAGATATTTTTAAAACCTTACAAAGCAACGCCATCCCTATAACATAAGAAATTTATACTTTGACTAAGGAAAATGATTCAAATCTTCTGTACCTTGACAGAGGTGAGGGATTTGTCGGATTATGAATTTTTTTTTAATTTCTTATATTCTTAAAAATACTGTTTAAATCATGGTACATTAAAAAAAAATCAATTTCAATTAGGATAAAAATTGATATTTTAAAATTTATAGGACCAAATTGAAATAAATGACAAATTGAAAGGATAAAAGTGTATTTTAATCTAAATGATTTTATATATAATAAATTAGTTAATTTTATATTTAAAATTATTTTTGTCATGTCAGATTTTTTTATTTAAATTTGGATAGAGTTATGTAAATGTGTACAATTTTAAAAAGTTAATAATAAAATTTATAGTACCAAATTGAAATAAGTGACTAAGTTAAGGGATAAGTGTGCATTTTAGCCAAATACATAATTATTATTACCATTTTGAATACGTTATCCCTACTTAATTCGTTGTTGTAAAAGTAGAAATCATTTGCAATGTTTTTCTTCAAATTCGGCTCATCTAGAAGACTAGAACTGCAAAAGACCTTAAGTGTTTTTCTAGCAGCCGTATTCAGACTGATTTACACATATATATAAAACAAACTTACGCGTGCAATTTAAAAAAATATATCACACACATATCATGCAATTAATTAAGACTCTAAAGTGCACTTTCATCTTTAAAATCGATCACTTATAAATATTAAAGTTCCAACTAATACATTTTCATTTTTGAAATCTACAATTCGCCAACTTTAAAACTTCAATCTTAAGAGTCAACACGCCTACTAACACAGTATAATTTGATTGGGAGTAATTTAATGTTTTTATCATTAAAAAATACCTATTTTTATAATTTTATTATTAAAAAATTAACTTTCTCAATTTCATAATCTAATGTTTAAATTTGAGTCAATTAAATCACACGATTATTCAACTTATCAAATCAGTCTAACATAACTTAATAAATTACTATTTAACATTAAAAGATGATATAGAAAATAAATAAATTTTATTTAAAATAAAACTTTATTTTAAACGAAATGATTTTTAAATCATCCTAGAATTAAAATCGTTAGACTTGACAAACTTTACTCTTCTAAGACTTTCTATATATCAAATTGAACACTTATACATGAATTTAAAATATCCCTTAATATTAATAAAACCAATCGATATTTTTTTCATAATAATAATATTTTTTGTTCTAAAAGCCTAAGACCATATAAGAAATCATAAAATAATAAATATATTTAAAATCCAAAGAAAAACTAACACTCGACATGACTTTGTTGATTGAATTTTCTTTTACTTTCAACAGGATTTACATACAGCTTTTTAGATAAAAAAAATTAAGGTTTTTTGTTTTAACAAAATGATCAGAAAATCAATGAAGGTGGAGTGTTAGGTTGGGCTGTATTATCAGGAGAAAAAAATAATTTCATTTTATTTTTTATTTTTTAGATTTCTATTACATTATTAAAAATCAACGTATTTCCTGTGGCTAATTTAGTGGAAAAACGATTTTCCCATAAAATTGCCTGCAATTTATGAAATGTGAGAAAATGATGTGTGGGTAAATTTTTCCATGATATTGTCCCATGAAACTTATGATTTTATTTTATTACATTTTCCTACAATATTAGCTGTGGGAATGTGCAAAATAGTTTTCCACGGCATATGAGATGGATTTTTTTATTATTATATTAGAAATTAATTAAATACATACATAAAAATACTGAAATTAATTAAAAAGAAGTTAATACTGTTGAAATAAATGAAATTTATTTTTATAAGTATTATTAAAATACTTTTTAAATTATTTATAAAATAAATAAATACAAAATCAATGATTATCCATATCCTAATGATCTTGTCCACTTTGCTCCTCCTCCTCGACATCGCATTCCTTGAAAATGATACTACTTCGCAGGTTGAGGGCATTGAAGATGGTCTTGGTTTGCTGCTTACTCCATTTGCACTTCCCTAAGAGGTGCATGATTTTATAATCATGGCTCGACAACACTTACTTGAAGACTACGTTGTTGCTTGCAATCTTATCATTTAAAGCTATGACCTGATGCTCTATCCCCTCCTTGTTGACAACCCCAAAAGAGGAGAAAGAATTGCACGTGAAGTGTCCGATGCCAGTAGAGGGGCTTTGGTGCCAAGGCCATAGGTTCTACCTCAGTTTGATCAGTTTACCATTTGATGCCATATCGCCTCCTCAATCTTGGGAGTGAACAACGAGGCATCAGAGGTGATGGCTGCAGCAAGTTGGATGAACAAAATCTTTGCAACTTTTTGAGTGGTTGTTGTCTACAAAAAATAAAAATTAAGAAGTTAGATGTGTTAAAGTAATTTATTAGCTTAAAAATATGTTAATGAATTCCCGGACAGTACTTACATAGGTACTCTCTGATCACTTGTCCACCTATGTGTGGTCTTTTTTGTAGTGGGTGGCTTGAAGACCTCTTGAATGGTGGGCAACCTCTTTAGTGGCTTTTACTGCATCTTAAAGCATTAGGATTAATATCTATGAATCAATTTAAAATAGAAGTTAACCCGAATATGCAATGGATACTTACCAGTTGCCTCCTGTGCTCAATGGCAGGGATGGAACCAATGATGTGGTAAGTGGGTCCTTATCTATTAGTGGAAGCCTGGTTCTTCTTATTCCACTCTGTGACATTTTTATAGTCTTAAGCTTCCCAAGTCTCTAAAAGCCTCCTTTAGGACTCCTTAGAGATTTGTTGAGGCTTCGAGCCTTTCTTCCATACCTCTTGCATCATGTCCCAGAATCACTCAGCTATCTTTAAGTCAAAGTTCCTCCTTATTGTAGCTTCACGGTGGGGATCCCACCTATGTTGGTCTTGGAAAATAATTGAAGGTAGTATTTTTCATAGTATTTATATACACACCTAATATTCAAATAAAACAGAAATGTATGATTTTTACCCTGAACATCCCCCACCACAAACCCCTTGTGGTGGGGTCTACCTCCCTTCAACTTGGTCATGCAATATCAGATTTACTCTCAATAATGGCATTATAGCCCCACGATAGAAGTAGGGCCGGTGAATTTCTTAACACATAAAAAAGAGTATACAATTAATTATAATAAACAAATTATAATAAGTACAAGAAACTTAATTATAATCATAGATACTCACGTGTAATCGTCTGGCTTAATCCACAGCCTGTTGTTTATTAGCCTTGCTAGCATACATTCTTTAGTTTGATATTGAAAAATAATTTTAATTAATTTTATGATTTAATTATGTGCTCTGAGTGTTTGTTTATTTTGTAGATGCAAGTTAATCAAGTGACGTTCAAGATATCAAAAGATCCAATATTAGATTTAGTGTTTATTGATTTTTTCTAAGATCTTTTATAAGTGAATTCAATTCCAATTTGATTCAAGCAAGCTTATTAAAATTGATATATTGAGGTAAAAATAAACCACTTGAAGTAAGTTTAAAGAAAATATTTTTCAAACAATATTTTTAAATGATCATTCACAAGTGCAAGTTTTATAAAAACTATTTTTTAATATGTGAATCAATTCATTAAAGAATTTGTGAAAATATACTCAAACCAATTCAGAAATCGATTCATGAACAGAAGTTTTGAAATTTTTTTTTACTGAAAGTTAGGAATTTTTCCTGAATCGATTAGGTAATCAATTTAAGACCTATTTATATAATACTATGATTCAATTCATGTGTCGATTCAGTGATGAACTTCTTCATAATCTTCATAAGAAAATCAATTCATTAGTTGTAACCGTTACGAATCGATTCACAACTCAATTCATGAACTGAAAGTTAATTATTTTTTGAAAGTCGGTTACAGCAACTATAAATACCCCTAACCTTATTTCAAACTCATTCAGTTACACATTTATTATATTTCTTCAAGTGTGAAAACACAAAGCTATCAGAGCTAAATTGGATTTATCATCTACCTCATTAGATCTCATAATTAAAAGGATCTTGAATTAGAATTGAAGAGAATTCACAGCTAGATAATTGAAATATTCATCTCAATTCTTGGTATTGTATTTCTTTACCTATTCTTGTTTTCTATTTTAGATTCTAGGTTGATAGGAATTGGAGATACAAAAGAAGAAGTTGATCTTTTTTTTGCATCTTCTTTAGTTATGAGGTTGATTACAGCTAATTGAAAGTGTATTAAATTCTTAAAATATTTCTAGGTTATAAGGTTAATTATAGTCTGTTGAGATAAAAGAATTATTGTATCTAGGTAGGTAAGAGCCTAGCTAAATCTTGTATTCTAGGTTACTAAGAGCCCAGTCAAAATCTTATATTGTAGTAGGTTAGCAAAAGGCCTGAAAAGTCTTGTGTTGTAAACTAGTGTGTAGGAGTCCAGTTAATTCTTGTGATTAATAAAAGTGGTCATTCGATTGAGGATTGATCTAGTGGACATAAACTTAAACTACAGTTTTACTTTAAGTTGAACCACTTTAAAAATTGTATGTTCTTTATTGTTGTTTACTAATCTTTATAATTTTGCAATTTATCTTTACTACACATTTAATTTCTGCTGCACACAAGATTTATGGTTTATTGTTTCTAAACACTGATATACAATTCTGCCGCAATTCTAAATTCTGCAATATTAGATTTATTGCAATTTTGTTTAATTGCTAATTTGATCTAACTAGTTAATCTTTTCTTGAAACTCAATATTTTATCTAATCAGTTACTTTAATAGTATCTTGATTATCCAATAGAATTTTTTTGATAAACCTTGTGAAACAAGAATCCAATCTCAAGGTTAAGAAGAGTATATAAATTTTGTGTTTATAAAAAAGAGCTAGATCTTTATAATCTTTCAGGACCTTCATTGTCATCTTCCATGATCCATGACGAATGAGCCTATTACTGGGAATGTGCAATAGCTTGAATAGTTGATGACAACGTTACAATTAACTACTAGAGATGAGATATGGGGGTGGGCAAAGGTGGAAGGATCGGTAATATGGTAGATGTGTGGGCTCAGAGTGGAGGTGGATGGTGAATATGTTAGGTGACCATGGAAAAAAGGTGTGGTGAGGTCATAAGGAGAAGGTATGGTGGTGTCATTGGTAAGGTTGGCATAGCCCTTTGACCATGAATTTGGTAGCCGTACCACTTCCCCTATCTATAGAACTACTATGTCTTAACATCTACATAGGAAAATAAAAACTAAGTTCAAGTCTTATTATTTTCTTCCTTAACTTAGAAGAAAGTTAATTTCAAATGTATTGGTAGTACAAGAAAATTGCATCAAAATTGGATAAATAATAACATGTTAGGAAATATTAAAAGGAAGTAATATTTACGTAAAATTAACTACTCTATATAATTTGAGGAATAAGAAGCCATTTAATGACGAAGTCAAAATTTTCTCCATTTAGATTCGGAGTAAGATTTTGAGGTGCTCAAGGATATAACATCTTTAGATGATGAGAGTGAGACCTAATCACAATCCACTATTGGAGTTAGGTTCAACTAAATCATCTAAAGATACCACATCCTTTTTCACTTCAAAATTTTATCCCAAATTTATATAGAGAAAATTTCAACTTCTTCATTAGACAGCTTTCTATTTCTTAACTAATATGGAGAAGTTAATTTTATTTAAACATTATTCCCTTCTAACATTTCCTAACATATTATTGTTTATTTAATTTTGAAACTATTTTCTTGTACCACCATTGCCCTTAAAATTAGTTTTCTTCTAAATCTTATTCCCTGACATACTCAAATTTATTTTCTTATAATTTCTTCTAATAGGTTTTTTTTCCTAGGTATGAAAATATCTAAATTTATTTCTTGATTTACCTTAATAGACTTTTTTTCTTCGGTGTGAAAAACCCTAAATTTATTTTCTCCTAATTTCTCATAATAGTTTTTTTTTCTTAAGTATGAAAATACCTAAGATTTATTTTCTCCTAATTTTTCCTATTAGGTTTTTTCCTTATTCCAAACAATCCTAAATTTATTTTCTTCTAA
The DNA here is from genome assembly GCA_026873985.1 of Saraca asoca. Lineage (NCBI taxonomy): Eukaryota > Viridiplantae > Streptophyta > Magnoliopsida > Fabales > Fabaceae > Saraca > Saraca asoca. The sequence continues at coordinate 15,876 of JANHAO010004538.1, read as the reverse complement.
TTTTCCCTAACAAACCTTTTTTATTCTTATTCCAAACATTTATATTTAAAATTATTTTCTTCTAATACCTAAATCTAATTTTAATCCCTAAACTTAATTTTGCCAATATTCCCATATTCAAATATTAACATACAATATTCAAACATTTACCAATTGTCACGACCCAAAATCCCAAGCTGTGGTCAGTGTAAATATCAATCCTTGATTGATATTACTAGTCTTTAACCTATTTCCATTATTCATACTTGCTCATGCTTATTTCAATATTTTCTACTCATATTTACTTAAATTCAATTGATTAATTACAGAATCATAATGTATGAGGAAAAAGAGAGGCTCATTGAAATATAAACATATTTTATAATATACAATGGCATTACCCACTATGGTACATGCCCCTTTTAAACATTAGTTCACACTTTAGCCACATGTTTCTAAAAGTCTTGCATCAACTACTGACCAACTTAAAGGTAAATCCTACTGTACCCCTTATAACTCCTCAAGGGCAAGGTAACAAAAAAGTTATATTAACCTATGTCTTATCATGAAACCAAGTATATGTTAAACTAACTAAGCCATTGGGTATCTTGTGGCCATTCTAGTTACAAATATAAAAAAAGGTTAGCAAAATATATATAGAAGGATTGTTAAACCCTACGGGTCAAACCAGCCCATGGCCTTATTTAAAAGGACATTTGGGGGTTGTAATGGAATAATTTCTACCTCATGTAACATTTCCCAACATTCTAAGTTTGAAATGACAACATAATGTATCTTAATCTAATAAACTCCTAGAGGATTCACAATTATGGTGGTGAAAACATTGGTGACAATCTCCATTGGATTATTATTCATTCTTACTTTTTGGAGAAGGGATGATTGTAATTTTTTAAGAATCTGAAAAATAATTCATAGAAGAGTAAGTCTGGGGTTTAATGAAATAAATCTATATCTAACTTATGAATTTCACAATATAGCATTGCACATGAAAATCATAGCCATACAACCAATCATCACTTGTCAAATTATTTTATATCTCATTCAATGTTTCTCAAAATAATAATTCAAGTAATAAGCAGAATAAATAATATCAATCAAAATTTTCCTTGTTACTTTGTTCTAGTCTTATTCCGCACAAACCCAACTTTGTCTTTCCAAGTTCTGCCTTATCCTTAACATCATATTGAAAGTGTAAATTCGAGATCCGATTCATTTACCTTATCTTGTCACATCAGTCACAGTTCATCAACATCATATTATATATCATTTGGCATATATCACATGGGGAATTGTTAAACTTTAAACAATATCATTACTCACAATGACTGTATCACAACATTCATATTCAATTACAATCTTAATCATATGGGTCACAACCCATCACAATTACAACCATAGGTTCCTCATCTTATGATCATAATAGTTACTAGAATTATTACCATAATACCAATGTATAGACAATTATTAGATTTATTAATATTGGCTTATGAGTTACTCATTTAAGATTTCTTAAATATTGAATTCAAATTAGCTAGAATTCATATAAGTTTAGATTGAAGGGAATAAGAGAAATTTTAGAATGGAGTGAGTTTTAATTGAAAGAAATGAAAATTTCTGAAGGTGCGATCAGAATCCAGAGCATGATTACTGTTGAACTATGAGTAGATTCATAATTAGAATCATAAGGGTTAAATAAGAAGGGTCTGATTCGACTTGCAAAGATTCAGTACAAAATGAGAGTCTGTTAGCCAAAAACTATAATCTTTTGGGAAGTCCAAAATAACTACATGATTAGAATTGCAATTGAGATCAAAAAATAGGGTAGGAATGGTTGATTCCTATCATGAGAAACTAGTTATATTTCTGATTCTAAATGCAAGGCATAATGCAACTCGATCTCTATGAGTGTGATCATAGTTCAGTGTAGAATAGTGCGATTTAACTTATGAGCTATAGTTTTACAGAAGAACAACAGAAAAAATAAGAAAAAAAAATGATCCAATTGCACAAAATCATATAGGTAAAATGGGAAAATTTGTGCCAATTGACCTTTGACTTCAAGTTAACTCAATTTTTTAAAATTTTTTTTTCTTATTTCTTTAACTTTGAGTCCAAAATTAACATATTCATTGATCACCAGCGGCCATGAAATTTAATATGAATCAGTTAAATTAATTTCTATCATAACAACTATAATTTTTTGCTCACTGTATATCCATAACCCTAATTTTAATTCCTCCAAAGTTTTCCTAAGATTAAATCTCAAAAATTCAAAATTTATTCTACAACCATTCGAAAAGGAAATCATAACTTTTTAAAGATTCCATAAATTCACATGATTCATTTTACTATATTCAGACACTTCATATCTCAAAAATTACTATCTCAAAAGACTTGAAACTTTCAAATTTACCTTTTTGGGTTTTCCAAGAAGCCATTTTTATCAAAATAAATTTTTAGTAAATTCGGGGTACAACACCAATATTCATATGTCACAAATATACAATAGTCAATCTTTAAACTTAATTCCACCAATATTCACATATTCATCAATTCACCAACATTCATATATTCACATTCCCATAAATATGCAATATTTATTCCCTAAAATCAATTTCATTTATATTCACACATTCATCAATTCATCAATATTCATATTCCCACAAATATGCAATAAACCCTAAAATCATATATTCATCAATATTCACATTCCCATAAATATATAATATTCAAACCCTAAAATAAAATTTACCAATATATTAAGTTTTAGAGAAAAAAATTGAAACCTTCAATGTAGAGCAAGAGCAACACAAGAAATGGTTTGAACAAGCTTCAGTAATGACAAAAATGATTAGAAAATAGCAAAGGTTGATATGAATATGAGAAGGGAAAGGGAAGAAGTGAGAAATGGGGATTATGGTGCCAGGAGTGTTGATATAATCAACTTTTCCACAACAATTTCCCATGATAGATGCCATTGGAATGTGAGTGAAATGGTGTTTCTCACTTATTCCCCCGACATTCATTTATAATTGCACTAGTCTACCTTTCTATGGTCTATTATTGTGGGAAAGTTAAAATTTTGAATTTGGGAAAGTAAACAAAATATATTTCTCATAGGTATATACAGTGAAAAAGCAAAGAAAATATAAAAATCTATTGACGGTGGATTTCAATTTTGCCAAATCTAGCCAACCTAAGGGGTTCTCGTGGACCCAAACTACAATCCGGTTGTGTGAATGGTAACAAATATAGTAAACAACAAAAAACAAAGAAGAAGATGGGCATGACAGGGTTTCTAATGTGATTCGGCCAAAGTCGGATGGTATTGACCCCTACGTCCACGGTATCGTTGTATTGTTTATAGAGAAATTTTAGCAGAGTTTCAGTATAGTGTTTTTGTTTCAGATATACTTACAGAGAGCTCCTTTCCCTTATTTATAGTAAGGAGGAGGTTATAAGTGTAATTACATAATTTGTATTTATGTTACATCAAAATAAATGTACAAGATAACTTAGACTACTACAAAATATCTTCTGCAGACTGGTGGCTAATTTTTGAGTCTTGCTTTTTGTGGATGGGCCCGTGATGCTGCTTCTTGCAAGCTGGTTCCATGCACTAAGTCTGAGAGGGTCGTTACTTTAGGGCTTTCCTCAATAAGCTCTTTACTGAGCAATGTGCAGTGTTCGCGAGATGGGATTCTCGATTGTTGCTGGCCTTCAGTCAGCAAGAGTGATCTTCGCGAGCTGTTGGCTATGCGGGCCAGATCTTGTCCCTTAGTGAGTTGGGACTTCTATCTTATTTTATGTCTGCGTGGACAGTGGTCTAGCGAGCTTGGCTCTTTCCTCATTCGAACTTAATTTCTTGTTAAACTTTTGCTAGCTCATTTCGCAGAACTGGAGAAAGCATATAACACAATCCAACAACCTTACTTTGCCCATGGTTCATCCCATATATTCTTGTAATGTTGGATTAAAATACAACAATATATTTTCTTTTTATATTATTATTATTTTATTTTTAAATCTGTGTTTTTCTATGTTACCGTTTAATATTTAGGTGGCAATTCCTTTTGGTCATACTAGCATTTTCATCACCTATTTAATATATTGATTAATATTGTGATTCAATTATGTTAAATTAAAATATTAAATAATGAAATTGAAAAGATTTATTTTTATGGATGAAATTAAGAAAATCAAATGATGAAAACATTAAATTCCTCATTGACATGGTCATGAGCTTGATCATATATATTTTTTGAAAAACATTGTAAATATACTAATTCCTTTTAAAAATGTAGACAATATTGGTCTAATCTTATAATATACCAGAATAATTTAATGTAACTATAACAATTATAAAATTTAATATATATCTGCTAAATACAAAATTAGTCCAATCTCAGATTTACATTCAAATTTGACTTATTTATCATGAGTGAGATTATTCAGTTTGTATATCACTTATTTAACACACAAGTCAATGAATACAAGTTGTCAAAGAAAAAATATTGTGTCCAGCCACAAAGTACGCGGGAGCTAACTTAGATCATATTCAGTCATCCACTGAAATTTTTTTGGTCAATAAATTGCAAGTAAAGGTGGTAAAATAAATTGATATTTATAAATCTATTTATCTTTGAGCTAATTTAAATCTATTTATAGTATTTAGTGGTTCAAATAGATGGATAAGATACTAATCCATTTAATAAAAAAATTATATAAAATTCATCCAACTTAATAATTTAAATAAAGAGTAATAAATTAAATTAAATAAATAATAAAAGTAAAATAAAAAATTCATAATCACATACACTAATAAACCAAGTAGTTATGAATCTTATCAAGTTACCTATCTATGTTTATCATTGATATGACTTATCTATATCTATCCGTATGAGCTTTTAAATAATTGTAAGCTGAATCATTATTGACTTTATTAAATAAAAATCATATTTGATCAATCCATTGATAACTATTTATTTATTTATATTTATATTTAATATTTTAATAAAATAAATAGATAGAATATTTAGCATCTTTTGTAAAATAAAAAAGATTATATGAATTGGCATTTTAGTCTTTGTAAAGATAATTGCAGTGAAAAATTTTTCTAGAGTCAATTAATTTTTTTATGTAATACATTCTGCTATAGTTTTTTTCTATTTAAATATTAATGATCAATTATTTGTTTTAATAAATTTTTAAGTTTATTTAAAGAAATACCTATTTTAGATAAGGTATACTTTTTTTATCCCATATGCTTTAAATTTTAAAGAAATGTTAATTTTGGATAATATTTATTCTATTTTTATTTTTTATACATGTTATATATGTAATATGTACAAAAACTTCGAAAAAAGGAGAAAATATGACAATAAAAAAATATTTTATTCTTATTTTTAGTTTATTAGTCATTTCAATTTTGTAGTGTATATAATTTATAATTTTTATAATAAACAATATTTTTTAATGATAAAGTTGAAATATGTTATACACAGAACAATAGCCTCACAAAGACGAAGGCTTTGGGTACGGTAAAAGACTAAGACTTACTCTCCCGCAAGCAACAACGACAAAGTAATGTCAGGAACCAAACCTTGCCTCACTTGTTACAATACAACGACGTTGCAAGGAATGGTCCAAAGAACCATATCCCAGCGACAATAAGACCCCACCGATAAGGATCTGGGATCAACCCGGTGCAGTAGTCGATCGCCCTTCTCACACTCGCGTCCTCACTACAACGACCCTCAAGGCGTCCCCGAGGCCGGGAACCTCCGCTTGGGACACCAGAGTATCTTGTTTAATACGAAGACATCTGTGAGCCTACAAGTCGGCCTGAGAAGCCTACTTCTGCAGCCTACAGTCGGAATATAGTCTTTTCATTATCTTTTCTCATTTATTTGATGTAATACAACTGTAGCTAGCAATTAATACTTGTAACCACTCCTTCCTCTATAAATAGGATTGCATTGTTAGCAAGGAGAAGGGGGGAGAGAAAAGGAGAGCAATCTTGTAAGCAGAATTCCTGCAAATTATCCAATATCAATAAAATCTCCGCCATGGACGTAGGGTCCAGTATCATCTGGATTTAGCTGAACCACGTTAAAAACCTCTGCCTTTCTTCCTCCCAGCTCACCTTTTTCAACACTTCAAAAGTAGCATTGATTCCTGAAACTCACATTTGGTTAACTGAAGTTCTGGTCCTTTGTACAAATCAAATTTCACTGTCAACATTTTGGTGCCGTTTATGGGGATCATTTGCTCTTTGAAGTCTCCATTACCCCTTAACGATGGTCCGAGGAAGAATGACTCAGAGTTCTACAGCTCCAGCATCTCAACACACTGTCACGCTAGAAGTGCAAGAGGCGCAGACGCCTGATCAATCTCGATCGGCTCTGAAAAATATAGTCAGAGAATTGACTGAAACTGTTAAAGCGCTTGTCCAGGCACAAGCACAAAATACCCAAAGGCAAGAAAAGGTCATGACGCCACTCCAACAGCTTCGAGAAGAAGCTCAGAGAGAAGTCCATGATGATCGCGACAACCAGTTGCTGGGGGGCTCGCAACGTGCAGAAAGCTCTACCCCCCAGCGTGAAAGCCAGCATTCGGCAATGGATGAAGTTCTCCAAAGGCTAAAGCTGCTTTAAGAGCGCCCACAGCCTCAGGATAATCAGATGCGTTATGAGTAGACCTCGCCATTCTCTATGAAGATCAAGAAATGGTCTCTCCCGTAGAAACTTAAGGTGCCCGCTATCCCGCTGTATGACGGAAACAACGACTCGAACGATCACCTGGACGCGTTCAACACCCAAATAGACCTCCAGATGATCGAACCCCTGATGAAGTGCTTTATTTTTCCTGCCACATTGGGGGCAACACCTCGCTCTTGGCTCAGACGCCTCCCCGCACGCAGTATTGGTAGCTAGGAGGATTGTCAGAAGAAATTCATTGACCAATATCGAGCTAAAGAGACAACTCGTGCCTCCCTGCCATCTTGCGATAATCTTCCAGCGCAGGGATGAGTCGCTCAAAGATTACATGGCTCGGTTCAGACACGAGGCCAACTCCGTGGAAAACCCTTCGGAGGAAAGCATTTTGACAGCTATCTCAGCGGGACTTCGTAAAGACAGTAAACTATACAGAAGCCTCTACAAGTCTCCCGCTAGAGGTCTTGCTGAATTCTATGATCAAGCGACCAAACAAATAAGGTAGGAAGAAACCTTCAGAACGGAGGAACCCAAGCATAAAGTGGGCTAAAGCGGTCCCACCTCAAGTAAAAGGAGGAGCAACGAGAGTCACGATAGCTCCACTCCTCACCTCGCCAAGAAGGCAAAACCTTAGTGGCCTAGAGACCGCTTCGAAAGCTATGGCATCCTGTCAAATGCACAGTACAAAATCTTCGCCGCAGAAAGGCATAACGAGGACTTTGGGAAACCCCGACCGCTAAGGTCATCCCCAAAATCCAGAGATCAGAGTAAATTCTGTGCTTATCACAACGAGGCTGGGCACACCACCTTAGAGTGCCATGCTTTAAAAAATGCCATCGAACGCCTCATCAGAAAGGGCCGCTTACTGGATTATGTAGTGGAGCCCTCCGGGCAGCGCGCTCAGCAGGCCCAGCGAGTAGTCACCCAAGAGCCTGAGTCCTCCATCAGAGCTATATTCTGATCTTGTAATGATCACTTACTAATTTATACCGATTATGGTATTTTGAAATTAATACAAATTGCCGATTGGCCGAACATCATTGAGATAAAGTTTTCTCTCTACCTTGGCACTCTCGCTATAGTGAACAATTCTTACCCCACTACAGCACAAATGCAAACAAAATCGAGGGTGCGACGGCCTTAAGCCTACCTCGCAATGCTCAGGGGTGCGATGGCCTTGAGCCTACCCTGAGGCTTCAAAACATTAACAAAATCGAGGGTGCGACGGCCTTGAGCCTACCTCGCAACACACGAGGATGCGATGGCCTTGAGCCTACCCTGAGGCTTTAAAACATTAACAAAATCGAGGGTGTGACCGCCTTGAGCCTACCTTGCAATGCCCGGGGGTGCGACGGCCTTGAGCCTACCCCGAGGCTTTAAAACATTAACAAAATCGAGGGTGCGATGGCCTTGAGCCTACCTTGTAACACCCGGGGGTGCGACGGCCTTGAGCTTACCCTGAGGCTTCAAAACATTAACAAAATCAAGGGTGCGACAACCTTGAGCTTACCTCACAATGCTCAGGGGTGCGATGGCCTTGAGCCTACCCCGAGGCTTCAAAACATTAACAAAATCGAGGGTGCGACAGCCTTGAGCCTACCCTGAGGCTTTAAAACATTAACAAAACTGAGGGTGCAATGGCCTTGAGCCTACCTCACAACGCCCAGGGGTACGACAGCCTTGAGCCTACCTCGAGGCTTCAAAACATTAACAAAACCGAGGGTGAGACGACCTTAAGCCTACATCGCAACGCTCGGGGCTGCGACGGCCTTGAGCCTACCTCGAGGCTTCGAAACATAAAACAAAAATTGAGGGTGCGATGACCTTGAGCCTACCTCACAAGCATAAAAGTCAAAGACTTGGCGAATGATTTTCACCTCGCCGATATCAAAATGATATCATTATTACATGCAGCTTTCATGCGGACAAATTTCTCGTAGCTTTCATGCAAATAAATCCCCACAGCTTGCATGCGGATGAGTTTTTTGTGACTCTCCCGTAAACGAAATCTCACAAGCCCTCATATGGACGTTTCTCTAGCGTCTCAAATAAAATCTCTCGGGCACAGCTCACTCACAGCCTCATTTGTAGAAGATTGAGCAGATCAGAAAAATAAAGTACAGTCGATTGGCTAAAAAGAGAAGTTCTCATTAATTATCACAAATTTACATACAACAATGCTTGAAGCATTTACTACACACATCTAAAAGGAGAAGAACCCATTCAAGGAAACCTCAACAAGCGTGGTGAGGGTTCTGCAGGGGAAAGGCCAGTCTCTAAGCCTGCTCCTGGCGATAGAGCATTAGCCCATAGTCCCTCCTGCTTATTCCTCCGCCGGTGCACCTGTCTGGGTTAGAACTAGAGCATCCCCAAGAACCAGCAGGCCAGGTAGTAAGACTACCAACGACGGCTAGAGGAGGTGGTCAAAAGACATCGTGAAGGTCCCGCCAGGCCGATTCTGTGCCAAGGCCACGTGCAACGGGCCATCCGTGTCTCCCACGACCATGCAACAAGCCATCTAAGTCTTAACAAGCTTTGTCGGAAGCTAAGACGCCAAGAAGCTCCGAAAGCTCTTCAGTCTCCTCCATCAGATTTACCTGAGGCAAAAGGAAGAATACCCCAGGCTATTTATAGACCCGCTTAGCCCTTTGAAGAATCCAGAGGAAATCTGACCAAATCTTCATCCGACAACCCAAAACGAGCGGTAGTGCCATGCCAACGGCCAAAAATGGCAAACAAGAGAAAGTATGGCCTAAGCGTAGAATGGAAAGACATTCGACATGACATCTCGGTCAAAAAAGGACACTGGCTGAAGATACGAATCCAGCCTTGCAAATATACAACTCCCGGTCCGCAAAGCAGGTCGAGAGTTGGGGGGCTTATGTTATACACAGAAAAATAGCCTCATAAAGACGAAAGCTTCAGGCACGGTAAAAGACTAAGACCCACTCTCCCGCAAGCAACAACGACGAAGTAATGTCGAGAACCAAACCTTGCCTCGCTCGTCACAATATAATGACACTGCAAGGAACGGTCCGAAGAGCCATATCCCAGTGACAACGCGACCCCACCGATAAGGGTCTAGGATCAACCCGGCGCAGTAGTCGATCGCCCTTCTTGCACTCGCGTCCTTACTACAACGACCCTCACGGCGTCCTCGAGGCCGGGAACCTCCGCTTGGGACACCAGAGTATCTTGTTTAATATGAAGACATCTATGTGCCTACAAGTCGGCCTGAGAAGCCTACTTCCACAGCCTACAGCTGGAATATAGTCTTTTCATTGTCTTTTCTCATTTATTTTATGTAATACAATTGTAGCTAGCAATTAATGCTTGTAACCACTTATTCCTCTATAAATAGGATTGCATTGTTAGCAAAGAGAAGGGGGGAGAAAAGGAGAGCAATCTTGTAAGCATAACTCCTGCAAATTATCCAATATCAATAAAATCTCCGCCGTAGACGTAGGATCCGGTACCGTCCAGATTTAGCCGAACCACGTTAAAAACCTCCGCTTTTCTTCCTCCCGGCTCACCTTTTTCAACACTTCAAAAGCGGCATTGATTCCCGAAACTCACATTTGGTTGACTGAAGTTCTGGTTCTCCGTACGAATCGAATTTCACCGTCAACAAAATATAATTTAAAATTTAATAATAAAAAATTATTTTTTAGTGATAAAGTAAAATATAATTTAAAATTTTAATAATAAAAAATATTTTTTAATAATAATAATAAAATAAAATTGAAATGATAAGAAAATAATGACAATAAATATGATGAAATAAAATAATATTAAAAATAATTATTAAATGGATAAATGAATAGATTGTATTTGACTCTTATGTATAAGCTATGAGTTAATTAATGATTCATATAAATGTCAATTTAATTATAAATAGATAAATAAATCATTATCAATTCAATTCACTTATTAATAACCTGATTTAAATATATTCAAATTATTCATTTTTCACTTCTGATTACAAGGAGAGGGGAGAGGGGATTCCAACATCCTCCACTATCGAAAGTATTTCCAGTCCCATAGCACGCATGAAGAGGGATAGGGTTTTTTTTTTTTTTTTTTTTATAAATATGAGGGATGGGTTAATTCTGCATTCTTATTCTCTCTTACTCTTTTTGTTTCGGCCTTATGTTTCTTGATGACAGATGTGATCCGTATGGGATGGGTGGCCACTTGTTTGGGCCTTTATAGTAGTGGGCTACTTCCATTATACAATATGTTATTCACATTTAAAATGATGTCATTTCATACCAATCAGGGCATTGCTGAGATGTTTTTCACCCTGTTTAATTGTCACATGTTTGCCAATGATTTATTGATCTAGTGATATTTTTTTCGTTAGAATTTGATGATGGTGGGAGTTTCATTTCCACTAATCATGTTACATGTTTTCTAATGTTTTGTGTTCCTATGTAAAAAAAAATTGTCCCATATTTTAATTTAATGAAAATAATTATAGAGATAATATTCTGATTTTTTAAAGTGATTATGTTGAAGTAAATCAAAGATTTCTATGAAGTTTAACTTCTCATTTGGAGTCATAAAAAAAAATTTAATTCATTTGAAATTTAATTTTATATATAAAATTATTCATGAATATAAATTTAAATGAATTAAATTTTAATTTTTTTTTGTAATTTTAAATGAGAGATAAAGATTTATGTCTTAGGTGTTAGATGGGCTCAGAGAAGATATCTTGAAACTTGAATTTGGTTTATAAAATGTCTTATATGTTCCTTAAATCATTTGACCTTTCTGAAGTAAAACCTATTGTAAGTACTTGTTTTGAAGTAAAAAAAAAAAAAAAGGGATCTTATGCACAACGGTCCGCTTTTGATCCTATAATCAACTGTTTGCCAGCAACAATCCATTATTAGCCAAGGACAATAAATTGCAGGGTACCATGTTCACATTCGTAGTTAAACCGCTTTTTACTCTCGAAGCTTTCCAGAAACACCTACTAGGGTCAAAAATATAATTTAACAACTATTTCAATCTAGAAAGCATCAAATACATACGAATTATTGATAAACTTTAAATTGAGCATCATTAATTTTTTTTTTTTTTTTTTAACTTGTCATTGTATAGTCAATCTTCCAAATTATTTGAGTTTAAATATGTCTTTCAAATATATTTTATTTTATTATATCTGAATGAGAAAACCTTAGAGAGAATAAGAATGAGAGATCTCTTTATTATGAATTTTGGATGAGAAATCCTTATGAGGGAAATTGCTTGTAATATGAGCAAAAATTATTGTAAAGGCCTTTCAAATATTAGTTGAAAGTTTGAGGGATCAGTGGAGAAATAAAATCAAGCTCGGACAAATTTGAAAAGAGAATATAATCCTATTGGAACATATCTCTTTGACCAAACCACTATAAAAATCATTGTTTGCTTTCTCTAACTCTATCTCCTTTATGTTTCAGCGAGTTTTTTTGTTATTGCTCTTATGTGCTGCATATTTGTTGTAATCCTTGGATAGCTCTTAAATTAAGCTCTATTGAAATATTCAATTTTGGGTTCCCATCGCCTTGGGTTTAGAAGCCTAAAAGAGTTTTTGAAAAATTCTAATAAGACTAAAAACCAATCCAGCCATCTTTTGAGTTGAATCTTGTGTTAACAACCTTCAGCTCACTCAAAAGAACATGTCTTGGTTGACACATAAACTGATTTGAATAACTTCAAACAATTGTCAGGCCTCAGCCCGACGAGTCACTTCAATCTTCTTTATCCGAGTTTCAGCAGCAAATATGCTTCTGCGTTTATGAATTAGTTTGGCCAAGCTGTCGGCTTTGGTGGTAATTTCAAAAGCTGGTTTCTGCTTACCTGTATTTTGGTTGAGGTTGAACTTGACTAAAGGTTGGGGTTGCATGTGACTGTGTTATGTACTTCAGTTGAGGTTGAGATTGCTTGTGATTCTGTTGCCTTGTTCTATTATCAGTTGTGTCCTATCTCACCACCACTTTGCAATTAGAGTCTACTTACTCTGCCTCATTAGAATTTTCTACGTAACTTATCATAATTTAATAAATTATATGTTATTAGATTAAATAAATATCATGACAACTAATTATATTAAATCAATTAACTAAGTAGTCAAATTATTAGTCTATAATAACACCTAAACTATTAGTGATATGAGTCTTGTAATTGAACCAATGATAATAGGTCAATTGATCTAGTAGGATAACAATGATGCATATCTCTACTTATATTTTAGTAGAACTATAGTTATTCCATTAAGACTTTAGTTTTAGTTTCTCTCTCTCTCTCTCTCTCTCTCTCTTTTTTGGCTAAGGTTATAAGAAGTAAACATACTAAAGGAGTTTTTGTTATAATAGGTTTTCTGGCAGCGCCAAATATATTATTATTATTATTCAATTTTAATTTATTTGTACAAATTTGATGCTTTGTAACATGATGCAATAGATCAGATTAATTGCTTTTTTAGTTTTTCCAATTTCTAATAATTGATATCAGAGCTAAGTTTTCTTTTATGTTACAAGACTCAAATTTATGTAATTTTTATTTAATGATTTTATGTAATTAAATTGTTGAAAATCCATAATATATGATGAAAAAAAAATTATGAGTTAAACATTAGTTTTTTTTCTTACCTTTTTCTATATTGTCTAATTGCATAAATTATTTATAAACTTTATGAATTTTGAGATGAAATTATGAATTGAATAAATTTAGTTTTTTTTAAAAAAAATTGATTTCATAAATTCTAATAATTTAAAAGGATATTTTTTAAATTAATTTGTGATTTGATCTCAAGAGTATATGATGTGTAAAATGCACAAATCAATTTGAACAAATACTATTCAAAACTAAATTTTTTTGAAATTTATTTATTTTTTGTTATTGAAAGATTGTTTTGTCTAAATTTGGTCCAATTATTGGAGATTTATTCAAATTGATTCATGATTTTGTACTAGAATAATTAGAAAAAGAAAAGCTCTCAATCAATTTCTGAAAATTCAAATACAAGTAGCATCAATTTTAAGAATTTTCCATTCAAGTAACCTAATGGAGATTCAGTACTTTTTCTATTAAAATTGCATTAATTTCTTTTCCATGATTTTGTGAAATTGATAAAGAGATTAGTTTTAGATGAATTTGGGCAAAGAATCCACATAAAAATTGTTCCAAATATAGCTAAATTAAAGTAGTTTGTAAATTGAGTTGAGTTTGATTATATAATTGGCCACGCACATCAATAGTGTATGGGGCCACGTGCCACCATAGAGGTGGTGGATGATGATAAAATTATACTATCGAGCTCCACTCTTAGAGCTTTATTTGTGGTAAATTTAATAGATTTTTCTAAAAATAAAGTCTTTTATTGCCTATGCAATTTATTACTATGAGAATGGTAATGTGATTAATTATGAGAACTAAGTTGAGTAGAAGATATCCGGGCTAAATTATTGATATCATATTTGTCAATCATCAAATTTCATATTTGGTATGGAGAAAGGGAACGTCAAAGATAGATAACGACTTTACTATTGCACAAGGGTTCTTCATGAAAAGTGGACATACTCTAATAGAGTGTACTTGATGCTTATGATGTACACTAAGGACAAGACCATCATGAAAGGTATTGCTGACTCTTCAAATGGTAAATTGATTATGGACTTTGTAGCTAATAAGTTTGTAAAGAGGATGGTGTTAATGGAATTAATGAGCATATCGTGCAATCGGTATACCATTATAATAACTCATGGGCATGAAAATGGACTTAGAAAATAGTCATTAGATTTAACATATTTTAGAGTCTCTTTCAGTTCAAATTGATGCTCTTGAGATATTATATTACATTCAAGAGGGTGAGTGGATTTTTAGTAAAATGACCTCTATAGTTAGTCAAATGAAATATGACATGAAGAATTTAAAGATCTATATGCTCACTTTGTTTTACATGGATTAAGTGTTGAGCGTGAAAATAAATCACACCCAAATGAATCTAATTTTGAGAAGTAAGAAAGATAATTTAAGTGCGTATTGCAATAAATCAAAATGTTCCACTGGCTCTAGTGAGACATTCTGTTGAACACTTGGTGGTTGGACAGAAATGCAATCATTTGCATTACAAATTTATTATAAGCATTAAGAAACACGATGAAGCCAAGTGATAAAAGTCAATAGTTAGATTGGAAATGATAAAAAAGTACAAGATGAATATATAAAAGTAGTTTTTATTTAGAAATTAGAGAGTTAGTTAGTTAAATACTATGGTTGGATATAAAAAGGTTACAATTAATACAGGATCCTTAATGTTGTAGAATAAGTATCTAGGTGATATCTCCACAAAATGATAGAGTAATTGATAAAAGAAGAGATTCTTCATGATCTAAACTTATCCCTTTTGATGTGTGTATTGACTACATCAAGGGAGATACTCCTTGCTAAAGATAGTGGACCAAAATGTTGGATGAATTGAAGTTGATTCACAATGATGTAGGTGTTAGTCACATATAAGTGCCCTAGAGTCAATTTGATTGGACTCTATTGTATCTATGACTGTACATTATGTATTGATTTGGATATAAATAAAAGCTTGTATATATTCATCTTATTTTGCACATTATGTTCATGTTTATGATCGTTGCATAATTAAGATGATGTCTATGGTGAGAAATCCATTTAGTCAATCCTGTAAAGGGTTATGGGATTGTGAGGGTGATTTTAAATGGATAATCTCTACACCAAAATGACATTAGTCGAGATCTGATACCTGGGCACTATCACGATCTATTGAGACTAGACGATATGATATTTTTCATTTGATGAGCAGTTGACCCCATAGGCTGAGATGTAAGTGAGTTACATCTGAATACACATATGGACATAACTCAATTAGTTTGGAGAAACGTAACTGACAATCGTGATCCTGTCTGACCCAAATGAAGATATTATATGGAGCTACGTTATCAGTTAATCTCCAGTGATGGTTGCATGACTGATCCTTCGACTTAAGATTGTGGGATGCCTTTTGCATGAAAGGTTATACTTTGACCTAGTCAAACATGACCCTAAGCATGAGAAACTATAAAGGCTAGTGTTGGGTATTTCTGGAAGTGTAGTTAGGTATTGCCTAATCAAGATGGGATTCATTACTACTCATTTG
>JANHAO010004537.1:0-24054 GCA_026873985.1 Saraca asoca | reverse complement strand
TTAAAATTATAATTTTAATATACATACACATACTAATTAATTATATATTATTTATTATATATTATCAGGCTAACGGGTTAATCTATCAGGCTAACCCAATAGCCCAATAGAATCAGGTTAACAGGCTAACCCAATAGCCTAACGGGTTAACACTTATTAGTCACAGGCGTTTGTTAGGTTGGGTTATTTTGGACAGTCCCTTATCAGGTCGGGCCATTGTTATCATTTTCCATACCAGTCCTAGTCTTAGGTCAGGCAAAAATATACTAGTTCAAGGTTAACCCGTTAAACCCAACCCGTTTTGACACCTCTAATATAATCTATATTAGAGATAGTAATTATATACAAGTGTACCTAATCATGTACGTGATAATCATAAAATAGATAACCGACCATTAATCCTTGTAAATTGGGCTGCCACTTAAGCAACATGCATAATATACCCATTAGTAGAATAATTATAAATGGATTTAATATTTACATTATAATGAAGTGTTCCTTGTTATTTCTTTTAGTCTAGCCTTATCCGTCCCATCTCATCTTTATTCCTTCAGTCATCTTATTTGTCTTACCTTAATATAAATGATAGTTCACACATTGAAATTTCCCTTCCACATCTAGCTTCACACTTTCTCAAGTTTTTCATAAATTTCATATATTATAATTTTCTATTGATCTCCCCCTTTTGGGCCATTTTATAAAATATTCTATTTTCCATAATTTCGCCTGTATAGGGCTTTTCATAGCTATATATTTTAAATGCACTAACTTAATCATAATAGTAATCATAGATTTTTTTTTCAAAGCAAATTACTTGACTATGTGAATCCAACTTGGCTTTAGTTTGGCCATTCGAGAGTCATTAATCCAATCCTTTCAAAATTGTCCCATAGTTCAGAGTATTCCTATCTAAAGCAAAGGTTCAAATACTATTAATTTATTTAATTTTGTTATTTAATCCTTCATTATTATTTTATTTAATTCCTTATATTTTAATCTAAGTCCTAAGCCCATTTTGTTTCCAATTCGATGTCGACCAATTGTTGTACATGGTTCAAGTTCGGATCAAGTCTTCAAATCACTATGTGTGAGTACTGGAGAAAACTTGATGGCCTTACACACTAGCCAAAGTGGTTCACACTTTTAGTATACATGCAACACCTTTGTTTCATGCACACACATAAAACTCAAACACCACTATACTACATATATAGTGCAACACAAATCCAAATAGATTAGCAATACCAGTACAATACCAAACACTAAACTCAAAACTATTCTTGCGCATTTGATCACCACTAGTATAAAGTATGTATATGCTCACAATATGGAAACAAAATGGTTGGCTTATAACCCTCACTTGGCTAACTAAGAGATCCGCTAGAGGTCCATCTTGAGAGGGCATCACTATGGCCTATTGAACATAGCCAATTAGCCTCAGATGATTGGCCTTAGACAATACATCAAGATGTAACTGCCACGTGTCACTCCCTGATTAGAGCCCAATCACACCAATATACCAAGTAGCTAAGAATCTTGCAAATAGGGCCCAAATTCACACCACTTGAGCATTTTAATACTAGTATAATTATGGGCAAAACCCTTAACTAGTGGGCAAGAGATACACGTTACTTATTGTTACTCTAGAGAACTTTCTCCAGGGGCAATCTTTGTGTAAGCTTTATTTCATGTCGTCTGTGGTTCTTACGCTACCTATATGATCTATTAGGTATTTGCTTGACCAAGGTTGCTGGCATCTTCAAAGGGGAAGACTAAAACCCTCCTCCTCTTTTTTCACAAGGTCACCCTCTTCTCTAGAAGGAGGAGATCACTCATAGCAGCTGCAACTGGAAACTCGTCAAATGGGGACTAAGCTAAAGTGAGCTACTCTGATAGAGTAGGTTTGCCATTTACACTCTGAATTGGATTGGAGTGAATACAGAATCTTTACTATTAGCCATTGTGACGATCTTCCCCCCACTTATGCAACCATCGTAAATTGAAACTCACCACATTATGTGTTAGTCAACAATTCACAAAACCACCAAGCATAACCTCTTCAAACACAAAATCCTTTGAGCCACTAAACACAAGCCTACCTACTTCTCGTCGCCCTTAATATTCATAATCAATCATTGGGATTAGTTACATTACACTACATAAAAAAAAAAAAGAAACTTGTGACTTTCGATGGAAATTTCCATAAGAAATTATGACATTTTTTTATGGAAATTTTCATCAAAAATTTTGTGGGAAAAGGTCATTGGTTAAATCATCATTGAAAATTTTATTCTGACAAATTTTTTTTTAAAAGAATTTTGAGGGGATAGGTTTTCATAAAATTCCATAAAAAAATCCTATGGGAAATATGTTAGAAAATTCATCTGAACTTTCATTAGAAAAATCATCAAAAATATGTCAGAATAAATATTTTTAAAAAATTATTAAATTTTTAAATTCTAATTAATATAATCATTAAATTTTTGTATGATGCTTACAAATAATTATGAATATATAAAAATAGTCAAATAATTCATAAATTGTATTATTTAAATCAAATTATGTATGAAATATATTATTTAAATAAAATACATAAAAATATAATTATATTCCAAGATTGGAGAGGAGCTCATTTGTTCTTTGATCTTAGGTAGCATCCTCTTACTGTGCTAATGATTAATGGGCCATCCACTACCTCCGGCTGGTGGTGATCAAATCATTTGTAGTAATGGCTATGGTGGCAATATCGGTGCCAGATACATATAGGTGAGGCATTATTGGTAGTATGCTAGAGGGTTGGGGGTAGCTATATGGATGAGGATGAGGTAGAGGAGGAGACGAAGAATGCTAGCTCTACTACTACTGAGTTTGGAAAAGCTGTTCCTTAATAGAGTAAATGACCTACATGTGCTGTTGCATTTCAACAACAATGCGTATGAGTTGTCATAGTGCAGCAGGTGACATGCTCTTAGAGTGAGATACAGTTGCCTCCACTGTGGCTTTAGATCCTAATCCATAGACTCATATCTTCTTTGTCTCGTCCATAGTGTCCACCAACAAATTACGACTATATGGCTTAACTACCTCACTAGCCATCTCTTCGAAGTCCTCAAGACCTCTCTACACCTGAGTCCATGCCAAGTTCTCCTTTTTTTTTTGTTGAAATTCTCCTACAAATTAAAATAATTAATTATTCAATATTTTTACTATAAAATATATAATACATTAATAACAAAAATGCAAATTAAAATAAGTTGTTTACATAGGATTGCATAGTTCAAGGTGAAACCTATTGGCCATCCTCTTAGATATGGGTATGGTGGAATAAACTATCTATGGGTAGCTTGACCCTAGTCTTAGCTATCTGCATAACATGAAAAATTTCATAGACAATATTAATTTTGGTATGAATGTAACTACAATAATGCAAGTGACATAAATAACATTGAGTTCAAATAACGTTACCATACAACTGATGCTTTACTATAGGATAGGATCTGCTAAAGTGCAGGGAAGAACCCTATCTAACTACATCCGAGGCCCTGTTCCTTTTATTCTGCTCAGACTTAGACTTAAATTTAGGGTTCTTCCAGTACTTGAGAAACCCTTTCCACTCTTTATCCCCAGTCTAGCCAAAGTTGAGTGGGCTTCTTTCACACCTCATCCATGATATCCTTCATTTTCTTGGAACTCTTGCGGTTAAAGTTCTTCCACATTTTCTTCTTATAAGAAGGAATTCACTTCCAATACTTTTGCAATAAAAAAAATAAGGAAAACATCAAATAGTTAAAAAAGTCAAAAAAGAAATTTAAATTATAAATAAAGTATGAAAATTTATCCCAAACTCTACTTATAGATCCCATGAGTAAGCTCCATTTGACTAGATATAGGTCGAGATGTCAGCATGAAAGTGTAGCCAGGAGGAATAATAGTTGGTGGGCTCTAACCAACTATCACATACAAATTGTTGCGAGGGGAATCATTGGGGAACCTCATCCTTGGGATTATTGTCCTTTGCATCATCATCCATCCCTAGGGGCTGTCATATGCTAATATTCACACATGGCATAATTAAAAAATTTCTCCTACTTACTAAATATTTTCAAACATGTAAAAATTATAGAAAAGTTTGTTAACAGTTCATCCTAACTTCCGAAAGAAAATTTTGACAAAGTTTTTGTAATTTGTAATGGTAACTACATTCATATTTTTAACGACATACAATTTTAATTTCAATAGTTGCATTCATCAAATGCAAAACAACAACATAATTAAAAATTAATATCTACAAAATAGTTACTAATTTAAAAAATAAACAAAATCAAAATATATATATACATGATTTCTAACCTAAAAATAGGTTCTAACTTAAAATGTACATAATTCCTAAAGTAATATCTACATCACTATTAAGTATGTCATCTAACTATTTAATCCTACCAAATCTTATTCAAAATATATATAATTCCTAAATATAATTTAAAATATATAATTAGTCAATCACAATTCATATATATAAGAAAATATAATTAATAATTAAAAATATATACTAACCTCAATGTATAAGCAACAAAATCGGTTAAAAAAACTTGTACACAAGCTAAAGTCCAAAACTACATATATCAAAATAAAAAAGGCTAATTAAATAATAAAAAACATAATAATTAAACAAAAGCAATTGGTAAAAATGTAAAATAAAGCAGTAATAACAATTTAATCAATTTACATTTGTGAAAAATATCTTTAAAGTACAATAATCAAGTTGGGAAAGCAAGGAAGAGCTTTGGGGCAGCAAAGGAAGGTGAAGAAATGAAAAATAAACCAGGAGAGATCATGTGCCCGAGATTTTATAAGTTTTTGAAATTTTTGACATATTTTTCCATCAAAAATCTTTCTTACAATAAGTTCCGTAGGAAGAAGCGAGTATAAAATTTTAAAATTTGTGCCCATTTTCTAATAGAACTTATCATACAATGGATTTTCCAACGAATTTCTATGGTTGGTAATTAACAACCTTTTAAGTTTCTATCATTTTTTCCAGACAAATTTATTACTGACAAATCCATCAAAAATCATGTATGATTTTCTGTAGTGCTAGTTTGCCACCTTTAATTATTGCTCAAGGTGGCCCACTATCGCATCACACTTTTGCAAGTCAACAACTTGTTTATAGTACTTGAACCTTGATAACCAAAGTATTGACCAATGAACCCTATGAACCATTGAATCTAGGATTTTTCCATTTGGTCAAGGCCACCATGTCAAACATTCCATAAGGTTCACACCTATTCATAAGTCATATCATGAACACCCCATTACCACCCAGTTTCAAACCCTTAACCTACGTAGAAACTTGTGATGGAACGACTAAGCTATAAAAACACTTGGAGGTGTGTTCAATGTCTATGTTCCTATTAAGCACTTCAGATGCCATCATGTGTCGAGCATTCTCTATCACACTTAAGAAGGCCAACCTAGGTTCGTTTAATACTTTGCCAAAACAATCCATATTCTAGTTCAAATAGTTGGCTGAGGTGATCACCACTTATTTTACTACCAGTCAAGCTCTAAAAAAGACATTGGTTGGCTTATTAAATTTTTAGTAGGGAAAACTTGAGACACTTAAGGAGTATTTGGCAAGATTTAATAGCTTAACATTAGAGATCAAAGACTTGAACAAAGGTGTAGCGGCCCATCAGCTTATCTCAGGATAGTGATATAGTCATTTTTCTCTATAATTAGCAAAATAGCTGGCTATGTCTCTGGCAAAACTTTTGGCTTGGTTGAAAAAATACATATAAGTTGAGGATATGGAGGTAGGGAGAAGAATGGGGGAAAAGTCTCTGGGGTAGGAAACTAGCCATTCATGAGTCTAAAGGATAAAGAATGAGCACCCCTAGAGGATGCTCCAACAGCTATAAGTGTTTGAGCTCATAGATTAGCACCATAATCAATGACTTATATGCAATAAGATTGATGAAGTTCCTACCGTAAAAGAAAAGTAAGTTTCCCTCGATTGACAATAGCAAGTATTGCAAGTTTTATAAGGACTACGAGTATAAGGCCGAAAATGATGTTACATTAAAAGATAAGATGAAATAGCTAATCTGAATGGGATATCCGTTGAAGTTCAAGAAGGACCAATCATGTGAGGCTCAATCAAAAGAGGGGGAGTGGGAGCACTTGCCTTGAAGGTAGGGAAAAAGATTTTTAAAATTAAACCACCAATATTAAGCACAATTGAGACAATTGTAGAAAGGTTGCCCAAAAAAGCCAAAAAGCACCACCTTCAGTAGATCATAAATGTAGAATCCATAAGGAAGCAGAAGAAGTATGAGACAATTTCCTTCATGGAAAAGGATTTTGATGGCATTAATAGAGAACATGATGATCTAATGGTCGTCACTGCTTTTATCCATAATTTCCTAGTGAAGAGGATAATTGTTGATTAGGGGAGTTCTGCTTGAGGACCCCAAAATATGGATCTTGCCCATTTTAAGTTTGTAAATTGTATACTCTTTAAGCTTGAGAAATAAGATTCTTGTTGCACAAGATTTTTCAAAAAGATTTCTATTGGAAGATAAAGAATGTATTGAAGTGACTAGAATTGTTATGAATTTAATTTCCAATTATTTAGTTTGATCAGTAGCTGAATATCAAAATTATATCAACAATGTAGCAATGCACTTAGATTTGAATTGTAGTCATGCAGTAATGTAGCAATAAAAGGTGTAGAAAAGATAAACAAGAAACACCATTGTTTTAAAGTGGTTTGACTTCACCTGAAACCACAGATGAAGTTTACATCCACTATATCAATCCTTAATTGAATAATCTCTTTTATTACAATTCATAGGATTTAAACCGGGCTCTTGAAAACTAGTTTATTTTCACCGGGCTCTTGCCTGGCCTAAATACACTAACGATACACCTTCAGCTTAATTGTAATCAACCTTACAACTAATAGAAGATGCAAGGGAAGATCAACCTTTTCCTTGTATCTCCAGTTCCTGATCAACCTTAGAAACCTAAAAAGCAAATAGGAATATGGTAAAAGAAAAATAATACTAGACTTTCAGATAAAAATATCAAACAACTAACTGTGTAAGCCTTAGAGAATCTGATCCAAGCAATTAATCAATTATTAATTTGAGAGGCTAAGTTAGATCAAATGAAGCACAAGAGTTCTCTCTGCTTTTGCACTCAAAGTGATAGAGAAATGATATGCTTTCCATGTTAAAAAATAAGAGTGAGAGGATATTTATAGTTGCTATAATTGACATTTAAAAATAACTAGTTTTTAAGTCTTGAATCATTTGTGAATCAATTCGTAGTGGTTATAACTAACTAATCAATTTGTGAATCGATTCAGCTTGTGAAAATCATGAAGAAATCTATGATCAAATCGATGTATGAATCAATTAAACCTTTGTGTAAAAAGATTTGTGAATTGATTGCTTAATCGATTCAAAATGATTTCAAATGTTTCAATAAAAATATTTGCAAAAACTTTTCTTCACCAATCAATTTGGGAATCAATTTAAGTACATTCCACAAGATTCCTTCTATGAATCGATTTATGAATTGATTTACAAAGTGAAAAATAATTTTTTATAAAAGTTTAACTTGTCAGAATGCATTAAAAATATAATTAGTAAACATTTGATTTATTTCAGCCTTAGATTAGCTATTTTAGAAAATTATTTGGATCAAAGACTAATTGGATTACACTTACAAAAGATCCTATAAGAATCAATAAACCTTAAGACTAGGTTGGATCTCTTGAAATCTTCAATGTCACTTAATCAACTTTAAGTCTGCAAAATAAACAAACACTCAAATTATATGTTTAGATTGTGACATCATAAAAAAATATTTTTCAACATCAAAACTAAAGAAGAAGTGATAACTAAGCTACTAATTTCCCTTAGCTAGGCTAACAATTTCCCATTTTTTGATTGTAACAAACAATTTTAGATAAGCAACACAATATGCATATAATCAAAATTAAATGAGGGTTTACTCCCCTTAAGCTTTTATTGATCCTTATCTAAATTTTTATCATAGATTTCTTTTTCAAGTGTCTAATCCTTCTTGTCATTATTTCATCTTTCTCCCTTTTTTTATCAAAACAATGTTTACTTCTCCTCTATAGATCTTATCAAAAATCTCATCTCTTCCCCTTTTGGCACATCAAAAAGGAATAATGCCTCAATGGAATAACAAAGTTTAAAATCAAATCATACAATAGGAATAAGGTGATTAAAAGATAGTTACATTTTAATTAAGATATTAATCTCCATAATCTCAGTAATTTTCAATAATCTCCCCCTGAAATAATGATTCTACTCAATTTCAAACTTGATGCATGAATCATTTTATTTTCACAAATATCAGGTGTTGAATTGATTCTATAATTGATTTAGGGAGTTTGTATTTGAAGTTCAAAAATTTTGAAACAATGACCAAAAGTTAGACAATCTTGATGAATTCATTTATGAATCAATTTGGACAAGAGTGAATTATTTTTTAAATTGATTTATTTAGTGTAATAAAATTTTGAAATTGTTTGACTTCTTCTCAAAGGATTGAAGGTTGGTCTAAATCGATTCGTGAATCGATGCATGGTTTAAAAATTTAGAGTTATGAATCAATTTGAGAATTGATTCAAAAACTCTTAGAAAACCAGGAAAAAATTGAATTAATTCAAGATTCGATTCAGAGAGTCCTAAAATCAGTTTTCATACAGTTTTGTTCCAAAATTCTTAACATATAATATGATTATTAGCATGAAACAACTTAATACAATTTTTATCGCAAATACAATACTGTGTACCTACAAAACAAACTTAGAAAACTCCGATGGTTAAGTTAGAATTTGCAAGATACAAATCAAATAAGCATAATCAAATACAAAACTTAAAAAAGTATAGTAGGTTGGCCATTTGAGATTATTTTTCAAGGGGTCTAACATCCCTAATTCTCTGTGAATGAATACGAACCATTTTTCATCCAATGATTTTGTGAAAATATCAGCTAATTGAAATTCAGTTTGTACAAACTCAATAGCGATGTTACCTTTTTGAACATGATCCCTAATAAAGTGATGTCTTATTTGAATGTGTTTTATTTTTGAATGCATGATAGGATTCTTAGTGAGATTGATAGCACTGGTGTTGTCACATAAAATAGGAATTTTGTTAAATTTCAAACCATGGTTCGATAGTTGTTGCTTCATCCATAGAATTTGAGCACAACAACTCCCAGGTGCTATGTATTCTACTTCAGCAGTTGATTGTGCAACATTGTTTTACTTTTTATAGGACCATTTTACTAGTAAGAAACTAATGAATTGGCATGCTCTACTAGTGCACTTTCTATTAGTCTTCTTGCATAGTCTACATCTTAACAACCTATAAGACTACAAGAATTTGATTTTGGATACCATAAGCCTAGATGTTTTGTCCTTAAGAGATATTAAGAAATACTTTTCACAATTGAAAAATGTGATTCTTTTAGCTGTGTTTGATATCTAGCATAGAGACAGACACTAAGCATGATATGAGGTCTACTTGTAGTCAAATAGAGCAGGCTTCGTATCATACCTTTAAATAAACTAGGGTCAACTGGTTTACCTTTTACATTAGAATCTAGCTTAAGAGCTGGACTTATAGGAGTTCCAATAGGCTTATAACTATCAAATTTGAATCTCTTTAGCAATTCCACTGTGTACTTTGTTTGACTTAAGAATATTCCATTTGAACTTTGTTTAATTTGTAGTCTAAGGAAAAAGGTTAACTTTCCCATCATGGACATCTGAATTCATTCTGCATTAACTTTGAAAATTCTCCACATAAGGAGTCATTAGTAGAACCAAAGATTATATCATTAACATACACTTGAACAAGTAAAATATCTTTTCCCTTATTTTTTATGAAAAGTGTTGTATTAACTTTTCCTCTTTTAAAGCCTTTTTAAATTAAAAACTAACTTAATCTATCATACCAAGCTCTAGGAGCCTATTTTAAACCATATAAGGCTTTTTGAAGCTTATAAACATAATCTGGATGGAGGTGTTCCTCAAAACTTGGAGGTTGCTAAACATATATCTCTTCCAGTATGTAACCGCTTAAAAAAGCACTTTTCACATCTATTTAATAAAGTTTAAAATTTCCTCAATAAAAGTATGCCAATAACATCCTTATAGCTTTTAATTCAGCTACTGGAGTAAAGATTTCATTATAATCTATTCCTTCCTCTTGATTATAACCTTTTGCAACTAAACGGGTTTCATTTCTAATGATCACTCCATTTTCATCTAGTTTGTTCCCAAAAACCCAGCATGTTCCTATAATAGAATGATCATCAAGTTTTAGTACAAGATTCCAAACTTGATTTCTTTTAAGCTGATTCAACTCTTCATACATTGCCAAAACCCAATTTTCATCTATTAAGGCTTTATTAATATTTTTAGGTTCAAATTGAGACATAGATGTGGAGTGATTGTGAAAGTTCTTTAAATTGCTATGTGTTATCCATTGTAATGTTTCTCCAATGATTTAATCCCTTGGATGGCTTTGCATGAACTTCCATTGTTTTGGAGTGTAGGGTTCTGAATTGTCCAATCTAGTAATGTCATCCTCTTTCTATTTTGCATTTGTTTTCTCTGATTGATCTCCTTGCTGGTTTATGTTTGAGTCAGAGAACAGTGGATTTTCCTACTCATTCTCTTCCTCTATAGTTTTGTTAATACTTAAGGGAGATTCATAAAAAATAACATATATAGATTCTTCAATTTTCAAATTCTTTTTGTTAAAGATACAAAAGGCTTTGCTAGATGAAGAGTATCTAATAAAAATTCCTTCATCAAATTTAGCATCAAATTTATCTAAGTTATCTTTACCATTGTTGTAAACAAAGCACTTGCAACCAAATACATGAAGATGTGATATGTTAAGCTTCCTTCCATGATAGAGTTCATAGGGGATTTTGTTTAAAATAGGTCTAATTAGAACTCTATTTAATACATATCATGCAGTGTTTACTGCATCAGCCCAGAATATTTTTAGAAGGGGACTTTTTGTTAATATGGTTCTAGCCATCTCTTCTAAGCATTTGCTTTTCCTTTCAACAACATGATTCTTTTGAGGGGTTCTAGGTACTGAGAAGCTATTGTTTATACCATTTGCCTCATAAAAACCAATAAAGTCCTTGTTTTCAAACTTTCCTCTATGATCACTTCTGATATTTAAAATAGAATACCTTTTTTGGTTTTAAATCACATTTGCCAACCTTTTAAAAGCTTCAAATGTATCACTTTTGTGTGATAAAAATAGGGTCCATATAGACCTTAAATAATTATCTACAATCACAAGAATATAGAGGTTACCTTCATCACTTTGGATTCTAGATGGATCAATCATGTCCATGTGAAATAAATCAAAAGGTTTTGTAGTTGGAACAATATTTTTAGATTTAAATGAGGACTTTACTTGCTTCCCTTTCTAGCATGCATCACATATACCTTAGCGTAATTCAACTTAGGCAGTCCCAACACTAGGTCCTTTTTAGATATTTTTTCCAATGATATCTATGTTGGTATGTCCAAGTCTTTTATGCCAAATCCATGAGTCAGCATTTATGCTAATCAAACAAGTGAAATCTAAGTTTGATTTTGACTCTAGGTCTATCATATAGATATTATTAATCCTATTACCTACTAGCTTAACATGTTTGTCATTATTATTTATGACTAAGCATTTATTAGAATTAAAGATTACTTGATTTCCCTCGTCACAAAACTGACTAATATTTAGCAGGTTATACTTAAGGCCATCTACAAGCAAAACATCATCTATAAAATAATTAGTTAGTTTCCTAACCTTACTAATACCTTTGACTTTACCTTTACCATCATCAGCAAAAGTAAATTTATCTCTTGTAATGTGTGTGAGAAAAATGAACTTATCCTTGTTTCCTGTCATATGTTATGAGCATCCGCTATCTAGAAACCATAGATTACTCTTGTGTCTCCCACATACCTATAAATCAAGAATTACACTTCCATTTGTGGCACCCAGAAAGTCTTGGGTCCAAAAGTGTTAGCAAACATAAAATTTTTTTTATAAAGGTAAATGGTTTTGGTAGCCAAACCAATTTTTCATTTGGTTTCAGTTCATATGTACCATTTCTATAAGGACAATGCTTAATATGATGTTCCTTTTGGTTATAGTAAAAGCATGTAATATGTCTAAATTTTCTACTAGATTTGGCAATTTTAGAGTTATTCTTTGATTTCCTCTTGGTTTGCTATCTAAATCCTAGACTTGATTTATTTTTAAAACCAGTTTGATTTTGCAACATATCATTTAATCTCATTTTGCTATTTGTGAAACCATGTAATGCCTTAGTCAATGTGTCTATCTTAGATTTGTAATTTTCACATTAATCATAAGCTTTGTTTTCACTCAAAACTTTCTCAGCCAAATCATATAGATCATTCTTTTCTTTTTCAATTTGCTAAATCTTTTCAAGCAAAACTTCTTTTTCTACTCTAGCTTGTTTTAAGTCTTTCTTAGCCTTTTTCAAAACATCATATAATTCTTCATACAAATCATCAATTTGATCATCATCAATAGAGTTAGATTCATAATCACTATAATAGACATCAATGGAATCAAGCTAATCTCCAGAGTAGAAGAAGGATTGATTTCTAAATACCTCATCTTCATCATTAATTCTAGCCATAAGGTAGAGCAGTACCTCTTCTTCAATTTCTTCTTCTTCATCTATAGATTTAGCTTGTTCATTATCCAAAAATGCTAGATTGCTTTTCTTGAAATTCAATTTTCTTTTCTTTCTCTCATTCTCAAGCTATTTCTTCAGGAATATTGGACAATCTGGTTTGAAGTGTCTAGGTTTTTTTGCATTCAAAGCAAGTAGAAGTGTATGAGGAACTCTCTTGCTCATTTCTACTTTGATTCCTTTTTTGTGGAACTGGTTTCCTCTTTTCCTTATTCCTCTTTTCTTTTAAAATTTTTTGCAACTTTTTGCTAATGAGCACCATTTGCTCTTTCTCATCACCATCTTCATCAGTGTCAGATTCCTCATCATCTATTTCAAAGGATTTTGTAGCCTTGAGTGCCAAATTTCTTTTCCTTTTGTCATCACCAATTTTTTTGTATCTCTTGAGCTCTAATTCATGCTCTTATAAGTTTCCAGAGAGCTCTTGGATTGATGGCATCCCTGTCTTTAGTGATTCCTTTATGGCTATGACATTTGGCTACCATTCTTTAGTGAGAGATCTTAAGATTTTATGGACCAAATCTACATTGTCAAAGCTTCTTCCAAGTAATAAAAGCTGGTTAATTATGGTAGCGAATCTTTGAATTAAATCTCTGATTGACTCACTCTTTTCCATCTTAAACATTTTATATTCAAACAATAAAATATGTAATTTGGATGCCTTAACTTGAGTAGTTCCTACATTTGCTACTTCTAATGTATCCCAAATTTGTTTAGCAATGGTACACATTGAAATCCTTTCATATTCATTAGGAGAAAATGAGTTGCAAATAATCCACTTAACTTTAGAGGCAAGAAGGTGCTTCTTTCTTTCCTCTTCTGTCCATAAAGACATAGGCTTAGGTTTAACAGCACCATTATCAATGTTTGTGGTGGATTATAACCTTCTTCTACAAGCTCCCATATATCAATATTAGTTGCTTTAAGAAAGTCTTTAATCTTTTGTTACCAATATGTATAATAATATCCATCGAAACTAGGAGGCTTATTCATAGGAGGACATTCAGGTAATAATGTATCGCTAGAATCCATTCTCTTTAAGAAAAAATAAAGAGTATTAAGAGCTAAAGCTCTTATACCAACAGAGGGTCCCAAAATACAGATCTTGCCTTTTTTATGTTTGTAAATTGTATAATCTTTAAGCTTGAGAGATTTTATATTCTTGTTGCATAAGGTTTTTCAAAAAGATTTCTATTAGAAGATAAAGAATGTATTGAAGTGATTAGAATTGTTATGAATTTAATTTCCAATTATTCAGATTAATTAGCAGTAGAATATCAAAATTATATTAGTAATGTTGTAATACACTTAGATCTGAATTGTAATCATGCAGTAATGCAGCAATAAAAGGTGCAAAAAAAAATAAGAAACACCATGGTTTTAGAGTGGTTTAACTTCACCTAATACCACGAATGAAGTCTACTTCAACTCGATCAATCCTTAACTAAATGATCTCTTTTTTTACAATTCATAGGATTTAAACCAGGCTTTTGAATACCAGTTTACAACAAGATTTCAGCAAGCTCTTGCCTAGCCTAGATACACTAACAATACACCTTCAACTTAATTGTAATTAACCTTACAACTAATAGAAGATGCAAGGGAATATTAACCTCTTCCTTGTATCTCCAGTTCCAACCTCAAAATCCTAAAAAGCAAACAAGAATATAGTAAAAAAAAAATACCAGAGTTTGAGATGAAAATCTCAAACAACTAACTGTGTAATTCTTAGAGAATTTAATCCAAATAGTTAATTAATTGTTGATTTAAGAGGCTGAGTTAGATCAAGTAAAGTACAAGAGTTCTTTCTAATTTTTGCACTCAAAGTGATAGAGAAATGATATAATTTCTATGTTAAAAATGAGAGTGAGGGTATTTATAGTTACTACAATTGACTTTTGCAAATAACTAATTTTTAAGTCTTGAATTGATTTGTAGCAGTTATAACTAACTAATAATTGACTAATCGATTTATAAATCAATTTAGCTTGTGAAAATCATGAAGAAATCCATGACCGAATTGATGCATGAATCAATTAACCCTCTTAATCAATTTAAAATAATTTCAAATATTTCAGTAAAAATATTTTCAAAAACTTTTCTTCACGAATTGATTTGGGAATCGATTTGAGTACATTCCACAAGATTCCTTCTATAAATTGATTCGTGAATCGATTCACAAAGTGAAAAATAATTTTTTATAAAAGTTTAACTTGTAAGAATGCATTGAAAATATAGTTAGAAAACATTTGATTTAAACTTATTTCATTTGATTTATTTTAGCCTTAGATTAGCTATTTTAGAAAATTATTTGGATCAAAGACTAATTGGATTATACTCACAAAAGATCCTGTAAGAATTAATAAACCCTAAGAGTAGGTTGGATCTCTTGAAATCTTTAATGTCACTTGATCAACTTTAAATATGTAAAAAAAAATACTTAAAGTATATGGTTAGATCGTGACATCAAATAAAATTATTTTTCAACAGCAAAACTAAAGAAGAAATGATAGCTATGCTGCTAATCTCCCATATTTAGGCTAACACTGTTGACATATTCTACTCTCATGTGACTAAAACACTAAATATACCAAGTCATATGTATAAACACTATAATGATATGCTGATTAATTTTTTAGGAAAGTAGATTCTGGTAAAAAGGGTAGTTATTCTTTAGATGACAATTAGATCTTCCCTGTAAGTGCAAAACATTGAAGTTGATTTCTTGGTCATGAAGGCACATAGCAATGCTTATAACGTTATTTGAGTCAAATGACTTTGAATCAACTGGGGTTGTGGTGTTAACACCAACAGGAGTAAGACAAGTAAAAGTGGATAAAAAAATGACCCATAAATGTTACATGATCAATCTTGAGATAAAGTAAGATTAGGAAAACACCAGTGGGACAAAGTCAGTCATCATCAATTGATCAGTCAAGGAGGAATGTTGGTTGGTTAAGATAGCCATCTTGGATGTTAGAGATCTAAATTGCTAAAGACTTGAACCAATGTCTGAATTAATTAAAGTAAAATTTTTTAAGGAGGAAGATGAATATATGGTAAAGATAGGGGTAGAGTTATCTCAAGGAGAGAAAAGGAAGCTTGTCAATTTACTTAGAGAACATGCCAAAATCTTTGCTTGGAAACTAACTGATATGCTAAGGATTGATCTAGCTATTGCCTATCATAGTTAGGCACTTAACCCAAATGCAAAAGCCATGAGTAAAAGAATAGAAACTTTGGAATAGAGAGGTAAGGAGTGATTAAAGAAGCGGTGCAAAAGCTATTGGACTTTGACTTCATACAGGAGGTGTCTTACACCACATAGTTAGCAAAAATGGTCCTAGTTAAAAAAAAAATCTAATAAAGGATAGCATATATGTGTAAACTTTACAAATCTTAACAAGGCATGCCCTCAGGATTCTTATCCTCTGCTTAACATTTGCCAATTGATAGATAATGCCTCAGGGTTCGAGGTGTTAAGTTTTGAGTATGTATTTTTTGAATACAATCAATTGAAGATGCACCTAAACAATGAGGAAAAGGTAGCTTTTGTGACCGATCAAGGTGTCTATTGTTACAAAGTCATACTATTCGGCTACAAGAATGTAGGGACAATATATTTGTGCATGATGAATAAGGTGTTCTTAGAGCAGATTAATAGAAACTTAGAGGTGTATGTGGATGATAGGTTGTTCAAATCAAAAAGCATGGTGAAACATTAGGATAATCTGTTGAAATGTTTTGTATTATGTAGAAAAACCAAGTAAGACTAAATTTAGCAAAATGCACTTTTGGGGTTTGAATGAGCAAGTTTTTAGGCTTCATGTTGATTGAGTAGGGGATAGATGTGAATCTAGTCAAGTGTCTAGCCATCATCAATATGAAAAGCCTAACAAATGTTTAAGGGTTCTAGGTGTTAAACGGATGATTAGTAGCCTTAACCCATTTTATGTCCAAGTAAGGAGACAAACACCTTTGCTTCTTTAAATTAGTTAAAAATGTTAATTTTGTATGGAATGACAAATGTGAAAGAGCCTTTAGTGAGCTCAAAAGGTATTTAGCTGCTCTGCCAATACTGTCAAAACCTTAGGTGGGTGAATCCTTATACTTGTATTTAGTAGCATTAGAGGAGGTAGTTCATGTAGTTTTAATAAGGGAAGAAAAAGGTGAGCAAAAGTCAATCGACTTTATTAGTAAAGCTCTACACGGGATGAAATTTCAATATTAGAAAATTGAAAAGTAAGCACTTGTGTTACTTTCCACTTTAAAGACGTTGAGACCATTCTTCAAAATTCACTAATTCATAGTCCAAACAGATCATCCCATTTGATAGGTCATCTAGAAGTTGGATGTGGCCAATTGTTTAGTTGTGTGGTCGGTTGAATTCTTAGAATACGACCTGATATTTGAACCAAAAAGGAAAAAAGAGCACAAGTCTTGGTAGACTTCATAGTCAAAATGATACAAGGGAGACCTTGGCAAGCAACTAAGGTGGAAATTATTTGTAAATAGTTAGTCAAACAAAAAAGGATGTGTAGCAGGGATGATCTTAGAAGACCCAAACAAAGTCTCCCTAAAATATTTGTTAGAGTTTAATATCCTTGCTACCAATAACCAAGCTATATATGAGGTACTAAGTATTGGCCTTAAGCTCACTCAGGAGATAGATGCTCGCAAACTCTTCATTTTGAGTGATTCACAGTTAGTCATAAGTGAAATTAATGGTGAATATTAGACAATAAAGGAACCTCTGATCATAATGTATGCAAAAAAGTCTAGGTAATTGTTAAAAGAATTTGACTATGAAATGAAACAAATCCTAAGGAAAAGAATGACTGGGGAGACACCCTAGCAAAATTTGCTAGTGCAAAAGCTATAGTTAATAACAAAATGGTCATTCAAGAAATAGTGCCAGTGTCGAGCAGTGATGAGGTTAAAGCCATAAATGTAGAAAAGGAACGAACATGGATAAAAACAATAATGAAGTTCTTAGAAAGTGGGAGGAAACTAAATGACAAAAGAGAAACATAATAATTGGAGAGGTATGTGGTGTATTTTTTCTTAGAGAATGACCACTTGTAAAAAAAAAAAAGGCTTTGTCTTCCCAACCTTAAGGTGCTTGAAATCGGATGAAGTGAATATGTATTAAGAGAGTTGCAAGAGGGGATATGTGAAAGCCATATAAAAGGAAATGCATTAGCAATAAAAGCCATTTGGTTTGGATATTATTGGCAAATGATGATGTCTAAAGTTTTGCAATTTATCAAAAAATGTGATAAGTGCCAAAAATCTACAGACATATCTTGAGAGCCTACATGTGTGCAATAACTGATTGTATCCCCATAGTCATTCACACAATGGGGCTAGACTTAATTAGGTCACTCCTAAAGGCTTTAGGACAATGGAAGTATCTATTGGTGGCAATGGATTATTTTACTAAGTAGATAGAAATCGTGCCCCAAGCCACAATGACAACCTAGAATATTAAGAAGTTCTTATGGAAACTTATATGTAGGTATACGTGGTTATAGAACACTCACAGAATTAATAAGTATTTCTTTAGTACTAATAGTCAATTTATGTGTAGATTTGGGCTCCCAGCAGCAATCATTTTAGGCTATGGAACACAGTTCATAAATAAAGTTTTTAAGATATTCTATGAAAGGTATTTTTCTGGGTGACTAAATCATGTTTGCTTTACCAAAACTTGCTAACAATGTTTTTCATGAAATGTTAAGGATAAAGGAAAAGTTTGCATCAGTCAAGCACCTCCAAATGAATGGCTAAGCAAAATCCACCAATAGTAATACTAGAAGGGTTAAGAAAGAAGTTAGAAGCAACAAAAGGACAATGGGTAGAAGAATTATCAAGCACCCTTTAATCATATAGGACCACTACCTACTCTACAACAAAGGAGATGCCTTTCAAGCTAACTTATGAAATAGAAGCAATGATTCCAACGGAGCTTGAATAAGAAACTAAGCGAAGAAACCATTACAATCAGCAAAAAAAAAAGAAATAAAAATGACGGAAGAGCTGAACTTCGTTGAAGAAGATAGAGAGATAGCACGAATTTAGATGAAGGATTACAAAAAGCTAGCTCATTTGTTTAACAAGAAAGTTAAACCAAGAAACTTCAAAGCTAAAACATTAGCATTAAAGAAAATCGAAGGAGCAAGGAAATCGATCAAGGAAGGAAACTGGTAGTTGCATGGGAGGGATCATTCCATGTCAAAGAAAACTTGTCAAAATGTGCATATTGCTTGGAGACATTACAAGGAGCTATCATCTTAAGAACCTGGAATGTTTTCCACTTAAAAGAATACTTTATCCATTTGTAATTCACATTCATAATGAAGCAAGAACCTTTGAAATAATTGAAGAATTTTTTTATAGAATCAATATATTGATCTGAGCAAATCCCTCAGAGAAAGTTACTTGAGTAGACCATTCAAAAAGAGCTAAGGAAATCCAAAAAATCATTCAAGCTAATCTCTTAAAAAAAAGATGAGCAAATTCCTCAAAAAAATCTATCCACATTATCCTATGAGGGAAAGATAAACATGCAAAAAGATCATTTGAAAAAACCTCACAAATAATTCGAGAAAAAAATACCAAAGTATAATTTTAAGTATATTGTCAGTAGATTAAAAGTGTTAACAAAAATTGAACAATTAGCCTATTACAAGCTAGTCATTTTAGAAAACACAAGATATAGGCAATAAGTAATTCCAATATTGTCAAATGATTCATAATGATAAAAATTATTCGAAGTAACTAAGTAGAAGATGAGAAATTACATTTTCAAAGCTTGGTATCCTAAGCAGCCAAAAGACATCTGATATTCTTATTAAAAGAAACCTTCAAGAAATCAATATTGATGTTAGGGTTGAAGAACTTGACTTGGTTCTTAGCATCTTGTAAGCTAGAAAGGTATATGTGATAAGAAATAACCTCGACGATGTTAGTAGTTTTCTTCTCCACATTCGTTTAGTTTGTTTCCAACTTAACAAGTCTCTATCAGACAATTAGGAGCTCCCGATCCCCAATAATGAGATCTCATTGGGTGTTACGATGATCTTTAGTCTTCTTCTTGAGTTCCTCCTCCTATTTCTTTTCTTTAAACTTGTAGGTGGCCACCAAGTTCTTATCATGCTCTCATTTCTTTGAGCATCCTCTAGCTCACCCAAAAGCACCTTAAACCAATCAGACAACTTCTTGAACTCTTTCTTCTACGTTTCTAACTCCTTAGCTACCTTGCTTAGTTTCCCACATGAGTCAATAACAATGTTGGCCTCTGCAACTTTTGAAACATTATTTTCCAATACCTTACTAGCTAGAATCCTTGATAGATTACAAGATAAGCTATGAGATAACTATGCCATTACCAAACGAGTGAACTAGTGGCACCAATCCACTTGATTAGCTCTTTGTTGTGAGTAAAGTCTTGGTTCAAAAGCATTTGGTTTCTAACATAATTGTTAGTATCAAGACCACAATACCCAAGATTGTTTATCATCTCGACATTAAAAGATATGCCAGTTGGAAGCTTGATATCCTTTGATACATCAAGGATATCAAGCAATTTGGTCTCTAATATAATTGTTATAGGAAGATTTATAAAGTTTTGTTAGGGCAAAAACATCTTACCACCTAGGAGTATGAATCCACGCTACATCTTCATAGGTAGAATTAAGAAGACCATCCTTATCCACGCTATTCCAGCCACGAGATTGATTAGCCATGACTACTTTTAAAGGCACAGGATAAAAAATAGTGTGAGAGGCTACCTCCTCTTTGTTCAAGAAAAGAAAAAGATGAGGAAGTACTCAAATTAGGCAAGGGATTCTGAGCACTTGGAGGGAAACTACACATGAAAAGACTATAATAGGAGTAAGTGCAAATGTACCTTCAAAAAATAAAAAGCCGAGATCATGCAAGATGAAGAAGAACTAAAAGAAAATTGGATACACATAATCTGATAAATACTCACAAAAATAAAAAAGTATAACAAATATAATAACATATCCTGTAGAAAAATGTGAAGGCAATAAAACACAATGAAAGCTTTTGAAATAGCAAAAGAATAAGGAAATTAACACAAAAATCATGAACAAGCCCTTAAATATGAAATGCTAAAAAGAAAAACAAAATAGAAAAAAATGAAAAACAAGAAAATAGCATACTTTTGGGAGGAATACACCTTGAGGGCACCAAATACAGGAGGCAAAAGAGGAATGAAAGTAAAGGAGGCAAGATAAGAGATGAAGAAGAAGGAAAAGAAACAAGGAGAAGTAGAAGTGAAAGATTTAAATGAAATGATGGCTTATATTTACTGCATCTAATGGATAAGAAGTGGATTTGAGTATTTAAGAGTCCAATGGTAAAGATTTAACACTGTCAATAGCTCATATTTAGGGAGATAAAGGCAATCATTATAAACTACCTTAGAAAAATGTGAAATAGTAAATATTAATAATCATTATCCTATCATTATTAATGAACGTTAAAGTACCTCAGGGAGTGAAAGGATGCGTGGAATGGATTGATGGAGGAAAGAGGGGGTAAGTGACAATAAATTTATAAACAAGATAGTTGACTTAGAACTCTCACTCGACTAAACAAGAGATCTATTAGAGGTTTATCTTGAGAGGCATTGATATGGCTGACCAGACATAGTTGATTAGCCTTGGGCAATTGGGGTTAGACAACGCATTAGGATGTGACTACCACGTGTCACATCTTGATTAAAACCCAATCACGCCAAATACCTACTAGTTAAGAATCTTATAAGTGAAGTCCAAATTTACACCACTTGAGCACTTTAATACCAATATAACTATAAGCAAAACTCCTCACCTAATGGGCAAGACATATACATTACTTACTATTATTTTAGTGACTTTTCTCCAGGGCCAATCTTTATGTAAGTTTCATATATATATATATATATATATAACATGTATGCATACTATCCCATTATTATTTACGGTGTGCCTACATACCCAATAATTAGATACATCACTCATACCAAATTTTATGAGACCCTACCAGAACTTAGGCTAAAAAAAAACAAATCCCCATGTACTTTGATTCATGTGCATATAATCTTTTTACTTTAAATTATGTGCACATCATTCTATTTTTCACCTATAAACCTAGGGGATGTGATGTTTTAACCTACAAATAATATATATCATAAAAAAATAGGACATGTATAAATATTATGTATTGTTATTTTAATTTTTATTTAAATTTACATATTTATAATAAAAATATTATTATTGTCAATATAAAATTGGATGAATTTTAAATTATTTTAGTTTTATGAATTACAAATGTATTGATTTTATTTAAAAAGAAATATTTTAGTTAGAAACATTTATAATAAAATATTATATTTGTATAAAATGCATTAAACTCCCTATAGTTCGGGTGAAAAATGTCATGTTATGCTCTACTTTTTTCATATTATATATTATTTGTAGGCTAAAATGTACATAATCGCCTAGTTTATGGGTGAAAAATATATGAAGGTTGGTAAAGTGTACATAATTTAATGTACAAAGGGATTAAATGCACATTTTTAAAGGTCAGGATGTTATATGTACATGACTCAAAGTACATGGAGATTTTGTGTGTTTTAGTCCAAAAATTAAGTAGTTGGCCAAGACCATATAAATTAATCAAATTTTTCTTAAACTCACATAGTTTTAGTTTCACTTAATTATATATCAATTCTAGTTAAAATTCAACATTTTGCATTAACCGGCTATGAAATTACAAGTTCTAAACATATGAGAAATACTCAGATTTTAAGCTACATAAACTTAGTTTTAAAGTTTTTTTGACTTTTCTCATTACTTTCAAAATCATCAGTTTTTTTTGTTGATTTCATCCTAAAGCTTTTTAATATCCTAAAATGCGCATTTTCATAAATACATATTTATTTTATAAATATTATCTATAAAAAAATTACTTTTTGCTAAACATGCAATACCTTATAGTTTATACGTAACCCGCAATTTATCACTTAACCTTACTTGTAAACTTAATAAAATTCATCTATAATTTCATGAATATTCCTATAGGATTTCTTCTCCAATTATTATTATTATTTTTATTTTATTTCAACCTATCACCATTTTGGCCATTATAGACACAACCACTTTCCTTAATTTCCTGTAAAAAAATATGTATTTACCTACTAAAATTCATAAGTTTAAAATTTTTTAATTTAACGTCACCTACTCTTAAAACTTAAAACTAAATTATTTGAAACAATTATGCTTAAAAGTTTACCTTGGATTTTTTTTTTTCAAAATTTTTCTAGACAACAATATCAAAATCACTTTTTTCAATCCTTTCGCTTAATCATGATAATGGCTGACTCGGTTACTAGGTCAACGTAAAGGCTGAGTTTAGCTAACCTAACATGCTTTGATTAAGAAACCATCAATAGTAGTACTCTTTGTCACACATTTGTATGACTATCTGGTAGTCATAAATGGCTGAAGCATCAATGTTGGAGAAAGAAGACTAAAAAGGAAGAAGACATGGGGAGATGGAGGAAGAAAGAGATCGAAAGAGAGAGGGAGACAATCAAGTTTTATGTGACAAAGGAGGAACATAGGAGGTCTTATAAAGACAGATTGAAAAGACCTGAAGAAAAGTAAAAGAAATTTTAAATTATATAATTAAAAGTTTAAGAAAATCGCATAATTTCCTTAAAGGGAAAATTTACAATTTTGAAAATTTCAAAGGTTCCAATATAATTTAAAAACTTATTAAGCTATCAAGGAATTATGAGGAAGAATTACCCTCAAAATTCAAAATAAATATCCAAAGTCACTTTAAAATAATAGGGTACATTTTAGTGTGTTTATACTACTCTTATTTATTGTGCTTGCACGTGCCTATAAGATGTTTAACTATTTTATTTAGTTACATAGAGCTCATGTAATATTTTAAACTCATATCAGATTGTTATTAATCTATTATTTTATACAACTTTAACTCAAGTTTTAATATAATATTAAAGGAAAAATATAAATATCTCCTTTAACTTTAGGATGGTTGGATTTCGCTCCACCAACTTTGAAAATAGGAAAATTAAACTCTTAAACTATATAAAGCTTGGAATTAACACCCATCATTAGGGATGATAAACGGACCGCCGGTCCGCGGGCTTTGCGGACCGGTCCGCATTTTTCTGCGGACCGGATCAAGCAAAAATTGGTCCGCATA
>JANHAO010004536.1:0-24104 GCA_026873985.1 Saraca asoca | reverse complement strand
AATATATAGTAACATACTTTCTTTCTAGAATATTGAGGCCTTGAGGGAACTAATATCTATTAGATTGAAGAATAGAAATTAGTCTCCTCACACTCTGCACTGAAATAGCTTGTTGTGTTTGTAAGGCATGGATTCCCTTATATAGGAAGCAAGACAAGATGAAAGCCATAATTCTTATTCACTTTCATTGCTATTTTCTTACCCTATTTCTAGTCACGTAATTTTCTATACATTTATATCTAGCATAATTCATTTTATTGATTCAAATAGTGCAATTAATGCACTAACTATGAATAACATTAAAGTATAATTAATTTAAAAAGCTACTAAAGTTTTTTTTTCGTGTATTTGCCGTAACAAGTAAGTACTGAATGTGAAACGAAAAAGAAAAAACAAATGCAAGTAGGCTTTTTAAAAAAGTGCAAAAAAGAGCAATAGACAGAACAAATGAGGATGAGAGAAAGCAACAATTGCCTACTTTGTATAGCAAATAATATTGTCTCGAGAGCTAAACTCGACCCTGTGACACAACTATTAAACAGTTTTCTGAACGTGAGTAATAAGAATTTCCAACCTTTACTTTTCTTTTTGACACGATCTTATCACTTTGGAGAAATATAAATATAAAATTTTTATATAGAGTGAGACTAAAAATATCATTTTTTTTTATGTAAATAATCTATAAAAAAATTTTATGTATATTTTTTTGTATAATGTGACATAGAAATGATAAAAAGAAAAAAAACGAAAAGATTCAAAATTCAATAATTTGTAGAATTCTCCGGATAAGATAAAGAAAATAATTTTAATTGAGGAGTACAATGCGGTGTGCACGCGTAAGTGTGTGGAATGGCCAAATATCCAATTGAGGAGAAACACAGCATAGTTTTAATTAATGTGGCACTTGCGTCATTCCTCAGTAGGCATTGTCCCCCAACAAAATGAGTGTAGTGCCATTCATTCATAATGGCCAATCCAAGTTCACACGGAAACACAAGTGCTAGTTGGACAAAATCAAGAATTTCTTTGAGTTTTTGAGGAAATCAATTCCTTATATGCACTCTTTCCATTTGTATTCCTCTGCATTGTTGGTCAGAAATTGAAAATCACACTATGCAAGCAAACAAAATGACAATGATTCGAGCTAACTCGCAGAGTGTTTGAAGTTTAACTCTTAGTTCATTAAGTCGGGCTCTTTTTGTTAAAATATAAGTTTTGTGCCATCAAGACATTTAACAGATCAAAGTATTTCAAAACAGATTAAGCCACTTGTAAGATAACAATTTAGAATCAATATTGCTATTGCACCAAACAAAGAATTGTTGAAAATTCTGCCAATTTATTTAGTTGAACCTGCTTGATTAAGTTAGAGGGTGGACTCACATTAAATTAATCAAGGAGAGAAAATTATATTATAATATTGGAGACTAAGAAAGTGATCCAATTTATTGATTATTTTAGTATTTTTTGCATTTGATTTGGAAAAGCTAATGAAACAAGAGTGCTTCACTTTTTCATTTTTAGCTTCAAAATATTTCAAGCAAGCATGTATACTATTTTGGAAGAATGGAATTTTCTAAGGGAAGTCAACGATTGAACTTGCTTGTCTTATAGTAATGGAACTAAGTGGAGGAAAACTGACGAAGAGAAAATTGCCCTTTGCTTGTCTTATACTAATGGAACCAAGTGGAGGAAAACTGATGAAGAGAGAGTTGCCCTTTGGAAGCTCGGGTAACTTCAACGTGTTTCACATTTTATACTTTGTGTCAAGATTTTAAATTGTAGTCTGCAATGATAATATAGCGCAAAATATTATTATTATAAATTGTTTCACAATTGCAGTTTTCATTATTTTATCTCATAGTGACTGCAATTTTTTTCATATTTATTCATAATTTTACTAATCACAATTGCAACTGCAATTTAAAATTATGATCCATATATAACACACTACTCATACTTTTTCTCACAATTTCTTTCACATCTATTTAAATATATGACACAATTGAATTAAACTATTCATCTATTTTAATATTAGTGATATCAATATAATTCAAATTGTATTATATATATTTACAACAAAATTTCTGAATTTACAAAAATACTACTAGAATTTTTCTTCAAAATTTTATTAGTTTCGTGTTTATTTGATAAGTGTCAGTTGTTTTTTTAAAAAATAAAATTATTAGGAGAATACT
Source organism: Saraca asoca (assembly GCA_026873985.1). Taxonomy (NCBI): domain Eukaryota; kingdom Viridiplantae; phylum Streptophyta; class Magnoliopsida; order Fabales; family Fabaceae; genus Saraca; species Saraca asoca. Next base: position 21,906 of record JANHAO010004536.1, on the reverse strand, counting down.
CAGAATGACGTTGGTTTCCTCCTAGAACTACACCAAGTATGAAGAGTACATTAACTTCTTGTCTTAGGCAATTGAGTCAAATTAGAAATTGTGGAAAAGAAAGAGTTATAAGCTTTATATTAAGTGGGGTTCAAAGCCACCGAAGCTTTTGGAGCGTGTTTTCTTCCTCAGTCAACCATAGAAGTATTAATGAACCTTAATTAACAAATCCACAATGCTATTTTAAATTGGTCATTTCCCATTGCGTGCAACCACAAATTGCAAGTTATTTTTAATTAATTTTCCCAAATTTTCTCTGCTTAATTATGTTTACACCATTGGCAGTTCAACGAAAGGTGCACTACCCGATTATGTCGTATTTTGTTAAGATATTAATTAGATACGCCTTTGGAAATTTACAAATATTATTTAAAGGGCATGTTGGCAATTCTTTTTATTAATTTATTTGTCCAAAACCAGAACTCTCCAATAATACTTGTAATTTCAACTTAAAAACATTTCTAATTGAGCTAGTTGACTTAGTGCATGTTTGGAAAATTACAAATGGATCAATCACTAATTATAGCAAGGATGAAGGAATAATCTAAGGATGCCCTCATCAATAGTTGAGAAATGCATTTGTCCATATCTATTATCTTAGTGCTTTCATGCATCATTGTTTACTATTATCTATGATTCGAGAATATTTGTTAAATTTGAGCATTTACTGATTACTTGTTAAAAGTCATATTTTTTATTTAAAATATAGTTATCTATGTTTGTCACTTTTCAGAATTACATTAAATAATAACAGAATACGTCCATTATAAATGATAAAAATAAAGATGTTAAAACCAAGAATTCAAATAAAAATGTTGGTGCTAGCAGTGCTAACAAAACTTATATGTCAGCTTTATCCAAATGGCATGGTACTTAGGAAGTGTCCAATGCTGTGGAAATCACTAGAAAACTATTTATTCAACCATTCATCATAGATTTCTAATAATCATTAAGTGTGCACTAGTCATATTAGTAATGCTAATTATATTTCACTTCTTTGTATAGATGGACTGATTTTCTTCACTTTTAATTTCAATGTTCCTCTTTTTTCTTTTTGACAATAGAAGATGAATGACTTGTGAACAAAAGGAAAGGAAATAGAGATCTTTATTCAAGTGTCATGCCCCAATCCATGGCATGTGATCGGTGTAGAAGATCACCATAAGGAAACTCTCTACAAGCTTAACAATGCAGTAACACTCTTGATGTGACACAACTATAACATGATATGCTACTAGACAGATGTATTTATCAGATTATTCCATTTGATTTCCAATGAAAATCAAGCAAAGTTTTCTTCGTTTGTAATACCTCAAGGCACTAGGCCAGTACCAAAAGAGAGGGTTACACACCCTACACACAACCTATACAACATAAATCGAGACTACAGAAGCTCAGACAACATAATGCCTACAACCTATTGAAAAATAATTAGACTAGTTACATGCACAACTTAACTATACTGACTACTAAAAATTACACCATCATTATACCCATAAACTCTGCAAGAAGGAATCTACTTAATCAAGGAGCAGACTTTGAAACAAGTAGATAAGGGTGAACTGTGGGAATGGCCTCAGGCTTTGAAAATAAAGAAATAAAATGAGGTGAGTTTTATAGAAACTCAATGAGCATATAATCCCTTGGAAAACTAAAATTTAGTTTGCAGTTCATATTCAGAATTAAAGTAGTGAAACATACATTTACAAGGATATAATTAACAATTTAAAAATAGTCTAATAGTTAATAAGTCTTAGTTCATCAATGAAATCAAATTTAGAGAATATAAGAATTAACAATTTAAAATGTGAGTTACAGTATAACATTACAAAAAACATTCATCATAATATAAACCTAAGAAAATCATTAAGATCTTTTGAAATTCTCAAATAATTAAGTATTAGAGAGGTTCTTGATTTCTAAATACAAATGGAATCCAAAAGATAATTCCTAAAGGTAACTATACCTAATAGATATTAGTCATCGTCATACATTTTTTTTTCCTATCAGATATACTTCCCTTTTTTCTCCAACAGATATAATTCTAATATAAGTGCACTTGGAGGTTCTCTAAAGGAATTTCCAATGGATTTAAGTTTCAAAAATGATCTCTCAACAAAATATGTTACATTACCATATGTATTCAAAAACACAAAGCAATTTCTGGCCAAATCATAAATGCAGTGATTAGAAGACATTGTCATTCATTTCATATAGCATATAGTTCAAAAATTTCAGAAATCTAATATAGCAAAATAATACGGTCATGAGTTCCATAAGCAGTAATTAATATATATAAAGAGTGGGTTTGTTGTAGTAATTCATATATATATATATATATATATAACATATAGTTGTAATCTCAAAACAAGCTACCAATGATGTTCCAATTACTCCAAAATTTATGATGTTCCAGGAAACAAAAGTTACTTGATTAATTTAATTTTTTGTAATAAGGGATTCACAAAAAGGGCAAGATTATCTATTCATCTTTAAGGGTAACAAGGTAGCTTCAAGTGGAAATCTTGAACTACAACTTTCCTAATTAGCTTATCAGAATCTAGTTACAAAAATCACCATAATCTTACACAATGGATTTCTATTTCAATGTATTGCAGCCTCAGTATTTAAGTTTCAATTAGGATATATTTGTATAAATAAAAATTGAACTTGGGAAGAAGTAATACCAATTTATGGTTTAGCAAAAATATAGAGGGTTTTGGCTAAGACTGTGGGATGAGTACAGGAAAAGAGTAACAAAGCCACTAGTCATTGGATAATGGTGGATAGCAGAGCTACCATTAGCAATGATGTAACTGTGGTGGCTGGCTAGCAGTTGCTCTGGCAAGTCGAAAGGTCATTTGATTGAGAGGGAAATAACGCTGGTGAGCCGGACAAGTTAATCAGAGCTGGGGGAGGGCTGGCTAGAGAAGAGATAGCCGTTGCCAAGTTATTGATTAGAGAGGAAAGGATCTTTGGGAAGCTGAGCGATAGCCACATAGCTAAAAACTGGGGTTGAAGGGTAGCATATGATGTAAGTTGGGGTAACCCACGGTGGTCAGAAAGATCATTAGAAGTAGAGAAGAATAGAGGTGGCTTAAGGAGCTACTAGCATTTCTAGCGGAGAAAGGAACCAATGACCAACTGTTGCTTGGAAGGAGCTGGACAGAGGAGGAAGAGAAACAACAGAGCTAGCAATTCTAGTGGCTAGAAAAAGTGGAGGAAGAAGGAAGAAGCATAATGGGAATAGAGGTTTTGTTGCTACTTCACCCTCAGGCAGAATAGAGCTTAATCCGACGAGTCAACAAGAAGGAGAGGATGTTAACTAGAAGAGAAGAGAAGAGAAGAAGAAGATGGATAGAGGTAGAGCTATTAAAAATCAAGAAAGAAGAAAGAAATAAGAGGGAAGACTTCGGTGAGAGAGAATGAGCACCAGAGGACTAGGAAGGGAGGAAAAAGGAGAAAAAAAAGGAGAAAAGAAAAGAGAAAAAAGAAAAGAAAAAAAAAAGGAAAATTTGCACTTTGGCCATAACAAAACTTTAAAATATTCGCTATAGTCCACTAGATTTCAAAATTTTTTCAGCAATAAATATGCATTTTAAACAATAAATTATATACTTCTAACATACAATTTTTATAAACTTGCTACTAGTTTAATTCATTTGTTAAATTGTTACAAATTCTCTTTCTATAAAAGAATTCGTCCTTGAATTCTATAAGCAAAGTTGTGCAGGATCAAAAGATATATTGGATTAACTCTTAAAGTCAAGGCTTCGATAACATTAGAAGGGAAGGTTTATACCAAAGAGCTATTCGAATAGATGCATATATTTGTCTTTCATAGTCGGCTTAGGTTCCCAAGTCATCTCTTCCTTCCCATGGTTTTCTCATAGGACTTTCACAAAAAGATATTCCCTAGAGCAGAGTTTCCTAATCTGCCAATCAATGATAACTACAGAATGCTCCTTATAAGTCAGATGACTAATCAACTTAATAGGAATTTAGGGAAGGATGTGAGATGGATCCGGAATGTACTTTTTCAATATGGATATATGGAAAATAAGATGGATGCTCTCTAATTCTAGAGGTAAGTTTAATTGATACACTACAACAACTATTCTTTTCATTATGGGAAATGGACCTATATATCGAGGAACCTAGCTTGCCCTTCCTACTAAATCTCATCACTCCTTTCATGGGTGATATTTTCAAAAACACTTGGTTACCTACCTAGAATTCTAAGTCCCTCCTTCTCATATCTGCATAGGAGTTTTGACAGATCTAAGCTATCATTAATTTTTATCTAATGATCTTGACTTTCTCATTTACCTTCTGCACCAAGTTTGGGCCTAATAATTTTGCCTGATCTACTTCAAACCATCCAATTGAAGATTTACATTTTCTTCCATACAATGCTTCAAAAGGAGCGATTTAAATTACAGAGTGATAACTATTCTTATAGACAAATTCAATCAAGGGCATAAATTTAATCAGGCCTGAATCTGGTTCCTTTTTTATTTTGTCAAGCAACTTATTTATGTCCTCATCCTAAGCCTACACAGTCACAATTTGATTAATAAGTGGGAACTATACCTACACATGTGCCATAAGTATCCTAGGTTCTACTATTTACAATTGAATTCCATGGGCTTCCACTTTGTGTAACTCTCGAATGATCTGTCTCCTGTGAACATCAATGTAAGCAAGACTTACCACAAAATTTCTACTCAATGCATTGGCTACTACATTTGCCTTGCTTGGATGATACAAGATAGAGCAATCATAGTCCTTTACCAGTTCCATCCAACAACATTGCCTTAGGTTTAGGTCTTTCTACTCAAATATATACTTTAAACCCTTGTGATTGGTGTAGATCTCACACATCTCGCTATACATATAATGGCACCAAATCTTTAATGCAAACACAACTATAGCCATTTCTAAATCATGAGTAGGATAATTCTATTTATGCTTCTTGAGTTGCCTTGATGCATAGGCTATAACCTTGCTATGATACATCAAAACACAACCAAGGCCAATCTTGAAGACATCACAATAAATAGTATAGTTACCACCATTGGTAGGTAAAGCCAGAATTGGTGCCATAGTCAACACTTCTTAAGTCACTAAAAGCTAGCTTCACAGGAATTGGACCACAAAAATTTTATGTGTTTTTAGGTTAACTTTGTCAATGGGGCTACAATTCAAGAGAAATCTTTTACAAATGATGATAATACCTAGCTAAACCCAATAAGTTGCAAATTTTAGTCACTGAGGTAGGTTTGGGCTAGTTTTCTACCACTTCTACTTTCTTGGGATTTACACTAATACTTTTCTTAGAAAACACATGCCTTGGAAAATTTACACTGGACAACCAGAATTCACATTTTGAAAATTTGGCAAACAACTGATGCTCTCTAAGAGTTTACAAAACTATCTTGAGGTGTTGCTCATGAGCCTAGTCACTATGGGAATGCACTAAGATATCATCAATGAACATGATTAAAAATCGATCCAGGAAAGGTTAGAAAATCTTGTTTATCAGGTCCATGAAAGTTGTAGGAGCATTAGTTAATCCAAAAGACATTACCAAAAATTCATCGTAATCATACCAAGTGCAAAAAGTAGTTTTTAGGATGTCTTCTTTCCAGATTTGCAATTGGTGATAACCTAAACACAAGTTAATCTTAGAAAACTATTGGGCACCTTAGAGTTAATCAAATAAGTCATTAATTCTTGATAGTGGATATTTATTCTTCATTGTGACTTTATTTAACTACCTGTAATCGATGCACAGTTTTAAAATCCCATTCTTATTCTTTATGAATAACACAGGAGCTCCCTATGATGAAGTACTAGGCCGAATGAAACCCTTGTCTACTAAATCCTGTAGTTGCACTTTTAATTCTTTTAATTTAGCTAGTGTCATTTGATATGGTGGAATAAAAATGAGGTTGATTCTAGGAATAATGTCAATACAGAATTCAAGTTCTTGTTCTAGTGGCATTCTAAGTAGCTCTTCAAGAAAGACATCTAAGAACTTTTTAACCATAGGTACATTTTTCGCCTTTTGCTCTACATGTTCTGTGTCTTGGACATAGGCCAAATAAGCCTTACATCTTTTCCTTATCATTTTTTGGCATTCAAGACAGAGATAAGGTTAACAAGAGCATCACTCCTGTCTCTTTGGAGCATAAGAGCTTCTCTATTTGGTACATGAAATGCGATCCTTGATGAGACCAAACACCAAAGGGATGATGAATGCTTCATCCCAATTTGCTTCAACATTACCAAGTTCATTAGTTTTGATGAGGCATCCACCCTTCACATTAACCTAAATGATTTTGCAACATTAGGAATGTTTATTTCACCTCTACTGGGAAGAAAAAAAAGAAACCACAGATGACATGATTTCTGGGTCACCACTTTGAACATTCCATTTTTTCAATGGAGATTTTCAAGTTTTCTTTCCATTTGCCACCATTGCTACAACTATCATAGAGAATTTGGCTGAGTAATCTTTCCCTGCTCTCTCATGATGATCTTTTGCAAAAGATGGGATCTAAGCCAAGTGAGATTGTCAAGACATGATTAGTTGAGTAAGCTATAGACAACATCAATGTCAAATCTTAATCATTAAGACTTGCAAAATGAGAAGATATGTGACTAGAGTCACAGCTTCGAAGAGTACTCTAACAGTCAAGCTAGTAATTTTATAAAAGAGTGTAAAATAAGAGTGAAAGTGAAGACCCATGCTAAGGGTGCATACCTTGGTTTATATAGAGAAGTAGCGCATAAACTGGTGTTTTGGTGTTGATTTTATTCAACCAGTAATTATCCCAATCGAATGGTCATGGCCTAGAGTAGTTTTAAACTACTACTTTTAAGTGCTCTGCTCATTATGAACTATTATAAGTTGTCTTATTGGACTTAGACTCGCTTGATTGTCTTTTGGGTTAGTCAATCGGTCACAACTTAAGAATGTTTATTTTGGGCTGTGTTAGTTCCAATTTAAAAAAGGGAAAATTTAGACTTATGCAATGTCTAAAGAATGATATAGATTGAAAATAAATGGAATCATTTCCTTATGCTTTTGTTATGGGAAGTCTAATGTATGTGAAAACTTGTACAAGACCAGATATTAATTTTGTGGTAGGAATGTTAAGCAGGTATTAATGTAATCATGGAATTGATCATTAGAAAGCTACAAAGAAATTTAAGATGTCTTCAAGGCACCAAGAATTACATGCTCATGTACAGGAAAACAAATCACTTGGAAGCAATGTTTTGAAATACGGTCCAATCATCGACCCGGTAAAGTGATTGGGTTAAGGTCAGATCGATTCAACTGATTAGACTAGGTGGTTGAACTAGTTGATATATTTTCATATTTATAAATATGTATAATAAAAAGTTTAACATATCTATTATATATATTTTAATTCATTAGGAATGGATTAGTGGTGTGAAATTCAAAGAATTTGTAGGAAGTCCAAAATTTACTTGCTTAAACTTCTATAACACAATTATGTAAAAGTAAATATATTTTCACTATTATTAATTATAATAATACATATAGGATAATTTAAATAAAATCAATACACATTTTGAAATAGGTGATGCTATATATATATGTAAATATGCATTTCATTTACATATAAGTGATTGTGAAAGATAAATATTGATCATATTATATATTTTTTGTCTAATATGTATCTATAAAAATAGTAAATATATGTATATGTAATATATACGAATAATAATAAATATATAGTAGAGTGATATGTACATAATAATTATGTAATATATGTAACATTAGTATGTGTTAATATTATATATAAAATTTACTCTTATATAATTAAAAGAAGCAGCTAGTATAATCATTTTTTTGTTGGACTTAGTCACCTAATGTTTAAAGTGTCTAAGGTTTGAATCCCCAAACTGCCAAATTGTATTTATTTTGTAAGCAGAGGTGCAACTTGAGTTTAGACTGGGTTTGCTAATTCATATGTGTTTCTAGGTTTGGACGGATTCTCATTGGGTCAAACTGGCAATTACTGAAGCGGGTTTATGGTTTAATTCGAACTGCTTTAAGTCTTGGGTCATGGTGCAATTGGTTGAACCGATCGAGTCTGGCTAGGTTTGAGAACATTGCTTGGAAGTAATTGAATATTCATATTCAGATTTTGTTATGTGCATTGACAGTAGAAAAGTCCACTTTCAGTTATTTATTCTTTGTTAGAGAAGGAGCGATATCATGGAAAAGTGCAAAGCAATCTATCATTGTCTCATCCATTATAGAAGTAGAATTTATGGCATCTTTTGAAGCCACAATCCATGCATTATGGCTATGAAACTTCATTTGAGGATTTAGGGTTGCCAATATCATTATTAAATTGTTGAAAATTTATTATGATAATTCTACAGTGGTGTTCTTTTCCAAAAATGACAAATACTTAAGAGGTGCTAAACATATGGACTTAAAATATTTTGCCGTCAAGGAGAAGGTTCAAAAACAAAGAGTGTCTATCGAGCAAATTAAAATAGATCTCATGATCATTGATCCATTAACCAAAGGTATGTAACTAAAGAAATTTAAGGAATATGTACATACAATGGGTCAGGCAACTAATTTAGTGGCTTGAAATTAAAGGATTGAGGCCAATGTGCAACTTTCAATCAATTCTGATTAATACATAACTTTCAAATCAATTATGATTACCTATTTATGATATTATAATAGGAAGTTATTAAATGCAATAAATCTCATCCATCCATTTATAAAATATCTGAAATTTGATGGGCGTATCAGATTGAAAGGAAGTCACATATAAACTGGTCTTCTCTCTACCCATAATGATATATATATGTTAAGAAACCATCAGAATTGAGTGTGTTTAGAAGGAAAAGGAAGAATGGAGAGAAACCAATTATATATGCAATAACTAATGTGGTTTTCCTACTATGGCTTCTTCTTCATCAAACCTAGGTATGTGAAAATCATATGTTTCAAGATCCTTTTATGAATTAAAGAAATTTTAAATGTCTTTTTACATATTGAACTAGTGTTTGCACTTATATGAAGCAATTTTACCTTGTACGATAGAAAAGTAATATGACACGCATAATTCAATCATGCCATGAAAAGACTTAAAAGGTCTTGTTGTTTGCTACTGGATGTAGCCATTGTTTACAATGTTGTACTACCTCTCTATCTTGGTGCATAAAATGTGATTGATCAAGATGAAATCAAAAAGAGAATTGACTATAAGAAATGTATGATTTAAGCTAAATAAGATAAGACAAAAAGAAAATGTTTTGACGTGACACGAAAGGATATAATGTCTTGGAGTGACCAAAGGTAGTTTAGAAATGCTTTGGAATATGATGTTATGACCATGATTTACATATACTGCTTTACAAGAAATGAGTAAATTATTCATTAACTATAATCTAGAACTAGTTAATATGTCCAACATGCCTGATATGTGTGTGAATGATGCATGATAGTATTATGCATATAAAGAATGTGCATGCTATATGTTACGCATATGACCAAAGGGTTTTCTACCTAAAGTTGAGGTGGAGATCTTCTATTCACTAAGTACTCGAGTTGTACTTTTTCTTTTAAATTCAACATGTAGATTTTTGATTTGATGCCTAGTCTCAGATAGTAGATACTTCTATGTCATGTGATGAATTAGATATATGACCCTTGACTATACTTTAGTGATTCCAATTGCCTAACCAGAGAAATTTGAGTTATGTTTTATATCATGAAAAGTTATATTTTTCCACTTTCAAAGAACATGCATTTTTAGTCCCCTAAGTTTCATTCTTGTTCCCTAAGAATTATTTTCACCAATTTTATCCCTTAGCCTTTGGAAAGTATGCAATGTCACTTATAATGCTAACTACATTTATTTTATTAACAGAAATTCTTACATGATTCACAATCTAGCATCGTAACTAGCATAAAATAAATTTTAAATGTGTAATAGAGCAACAAAACGTTGTTTTTCCTCCAAACCAAAAATAAATTTACTTTGTTTTATATTTTCTTATGCCAAATGTTATAGCATGTTTGAAAAAATAAAAATAAAAATAATAAATAAATTAATTTAGTGAGTTTATCTGTTAAATTATATGTTCCTTGTAATAGTTGTTTAGTAAGTATAAATTATGTTTTACTCTTATTTTAACCTATGAGTAATATTGTAAATGGGTATAAGTTAAATTTTTCTTTTTTTTTTTAAATAAACATATTTTATTGAAGAATGCATATAGATCCCACCAAGCAACTTCATCTTCAGCTTATTCTTCCCAATCTTCCTTTATCTATGCTAATCATTCTTCTTTTTCTTTGATTCACCATCACTGATGGCCGTCTAGCTTAGTCGTTTATTTTCCATTGGCTTGGCTGATTAGAACTATGAAGAAACTGGAGCAAAGTACCCTATTTGGGTAAGGCTCCTACGGTTAGCCACCATGCTAGCACCAGTCCTCCTATTATGGCTCCTTGAATGTTGGCTAGTGGCCCATCCTTTTGCTACCGAGTGAGTACACCGTCCTCCACTCCATACAACTTGAGTATAGGTTAAGAAATAGAGCATCGGCTAACCACTCTGCTACTGTCGTCCCAACTTCATTGGACCTCAGTAATCGTCACTCGACTTCCATCTCTTTACTGCCAGAGTTGTTGATCAGATAGCTATTTATCCACCCTAATCAATGGCAGAAGTCAATAGCAACCTAACAGCTTCCAATTATTGTAGTGGCAAATAAACCATTGCTCCTTTTGAACTCCTCTGGTTAGTTGTCATCGATGGCAGTTGCAACTCCAATTGAGCTGTTATTCTCCATTCTTTTTTCTTATATTCTCAATTGGCATGTATATGTTGACCTAAACTTGAGTTTCTATGAAGTTTAGATTCTATCTGATAGAAATTGCAATACCCACTTTTACCTTAAGTTAATACTTAGGTGACATTAAAGATGATTTTGAACTATGAATATTTTCTAATTTGAATCTTTAACTTTATGTATAAGTATAAATTCATAATCCCTTTTGCTACGAAGGATAGGTCTTACAAATAATTGGTTAAATTGAATTCTTTAAGTTAGATTGCAAATGCTAAATGTTAGAAGTTAATTTTAGGATTTGTTTGATTTGTGTTTAAATTATAGAAAAAAAAATTTGAAATGCTAGAAGAAGAGGATTCTAAGTTGATATTTACTTTTGGAGCTAGGAAACAAGTCATTTCTTGACTTCTTCTTTAAGGATAGAAATATTTTTGGCCATCTTTCAAGTGAGTGGATAATTTACTCCACTTTTTGGTAATTTTCATACAAAACCCATTTTATTCACTATCATGAGTTTGAACAATACAAGACTCCATGATTTTGAATTAACTTAAATTTTTACTGGTCAATGGTAGCAAATAGTATTACATTGTATATTTTGAAGCATTGTTTTTTGTGTTTGATGTTGAAAGTCTTGCTATTTTGCAATAGTGGATTTTTGAATCTATTGGGCAAAGGTGTTACATGAATATGATGATTACTTTGTCAAATAAATTAATATATGAACTGATTGGAAATTATTCATTTCTCTCTTGTTAATGCATATTGTTTAATGAAATATTTTAGTATTGAGTCTTCTTGAAAAATTGAAATTTGAATCATTTGGAAATTCCTTTAAAAAACCTCCAAGTGCACTTGTGAATAGAACTAAATTAAATGAAACTAGTGGAGGGATAAGGAGAGAACAACTGTTGGAGAAATAAGATGAATGACGATGATTGATCACTATTAGACAAGATTACCTATAGGAATTAGCCGTTGGATTCCAACTGTATATGGAAATCTTGAATTTTTTCTTGACACTTGTATATTTATAAAGTAAGAAAGATTTCATATTTTTTTTATTTCCATTATGATGAGTATTCTCATAGCTTCATGCTTCTTTTTTTCTATTTTACATGTTTAAGAAAACTTTAAATGTGGGAAAACATTCTTGTTTAGTTTCAATCCTTGTATCATATTTAAATTTGGTGCTTGATATATCTATTGAATTTGACTTCCTCAATGTGTTTAAGGTATTCTTATATTTGATGAGTTATGAATCTTAGCTTTTGTTGGTTTGAAATTGCAACTTTCAACATGTAAGATGTTTTATAAATGAATATATATATATATATATATTTATAAATGTATGTTTATACTAGTTTGCATTTGAATATAGTTGTGATTAACCATGGATCCCTGGAGAATTGTTCACTCATTAGGTTTCTAAGAAGCTCACTACATTTTTTTAAAATATTTTTCTTCAAAGTTTGAGGCTACCCTTGCTATTCATGTTGCATTTTGTCTGATTGTACAGGTCTTGGGTAAGGCATGTAGCCCTAAGCTATTTTACTAGCCTATAGCCTAAGGTTTGAAAAACAAAGGAGACTTTGCCAGATTTTTGTTAGGAATATGATAAAGCCTTTTAATAAATGTGATGCTATTGTTTTTACTTTCCATCTTGTTTGGCATAATTTTTAATTATCAAGTCACTCTCCATACAAGAAAGTGTGTAGCATCAAGGGTTTAATGCATGGTCTAGGCTGGTAAGAAGTCACCCTTGGTGACTTTCTACACCAATCATGTGCTGAGAATCAGGGAGTGACATTTTTAAAATGGGTTAATAGATTAATTTTCGTTCCTTTAATATGTTTTGATTTTTTATTATGAGTCCAATTTATTTTATGTTAATTATGTTGCTATGTAAGAATTTTTGTTAGTAAATTGGATAGAGTTAATGTCAGGAGTGACATTTTGTACTTTCCAAAAGTTGTGTGAAAGTTAGGAGATCAGATACACATTTTGGCCATACTTTTGAATAAAATTTTTAGATAAAGTTTGCATATCATGTCTTTAAATGTGCACAATCATATTTATAATATTATTTTCATGATTTTTTTAGAGGATAAAGGTTTTATAAAAGGATAAAAAGACCTAGGGTTCTCAAGTCACCACTTGATGATTCAGGTTAGTCATATGTCCAATTTTGGGAGGTGACACCTATTCATAAGTGATAAATTGCTCCTAACATTCATATTCTGTTAATTAGCTAAAAACACAATCTTCTTTTCTATTTCTACGACAACTCCTCCTTTCTAATTTTCAACCAGAAAACATATAACAAATAGAGCACTCTCTTTCTCACGCTCAATTTCATCTTCTCTAATGACATCAAAGTCTTAAAAGACATGAAAAAGTAACAAGAAGGGTTTTCAACAAGTTTATTGCTTGCATACACCAAATTCAACTCAAAGCGTAAGCCACCAACCAAATTGTAAAAAATAAAAGTAGAAAGCTTTTTAGCTTGTTTATTATCGATATATACCAAATTAAGCAAAACAAAGCCCTATAAGTTGTGACTAGTTGTGAACAATACCATGATATTAGTTATGGAAAAATTATTATTTTTTAATTATATGCAAAAAATTAGACTTTAAAGAAACATAATCGAGTATATTAATTCAATTTTTGTTTGAGCTTTGCATCTTAGAAAATGAGATAGAGAAACTAGAGAGAGTTTGGAAGTTATAGAGAACATAGAGCTTTTTTTATTTCTTCGTGCTTTGAATTTTTGGGATTTTTCTTTTTCAACCCCATAGAGAATTTTCATGTTTTCAATGATATGAAATTTTGGAGATGAAATTAGGAGTAAGAGTGAGAAATAGAAAGAGAATGCTTTGTTTGTTTTGTATTTTTTGGTTGAAAATTAAAGAGGAGAAGTTATTAGAGGAATGGAGAAGGCTATGCCTTAGTTATTTAACTGAATATGGATCAAGTTAAATGGGTGATTGTAAAAATTAGTAATTATGAGTGTTAAATATAACTATAAAAAATTAGCTTGATAATTTGGATTTTCTCCTAAAGATAATCATTATATTTATAGTATGACAGAGTATAAAAGAAATAACCTCCAAAAGAAAATTCACTCATTATATAAATAAGAGAGAATTTTTGTTTGGATGGAATTTCCTTTCAGTTTTGTGCCGTAAAAGATGAAAAATTAGGGTGAAATGGGGAAGAAATACAGTTATGTACTAATATCTATTTTCTATTTGGCATAATTTTTAATTATCATAACAATATTTTTATTTGTTAAATATTGTAAATATTCAATTGTGATCAAATTAAATGATGGCAATAGACCAAAAATACAATTCAACTTAAAATGAAAAAGTATCTTGTCTAAAAGAAAATATTAGTGATAAAGACAACATAAAATCCATTTTGACTTTATTTGTCCTACACTTTTGTCTTGTTGTATGACATTGCAAAGGAGGACTGATGATAAATTAAGTGTACACTAAGCAGTTAGGCTTAGCAGGTATAGAATAGTACATGTACAGAAAAAGTTTAAGGTTGGATAGTTTATCATACAATGTTGATTGTGTTTTGACTAATTCATGTAAACAAAGGTAACCTATATGTACTAAGTAGATGATCTAGATATATGACCTTGATAGGTCATCACTTTGAAGTAAGTAAGTTGATGACATATGTAATTAAGTGTGGTGTAAAAGGACACAATAGTTATAATGTCTTGTAGTGACTAAATGTAGTTAGAAATACTTTGGAATATAATGTTATGACCATGATTTACATATACTGCTTTACAAGAAATGAGTATATTATTCATTAGCTACAATCCAGAACTAGTTGATATGTCCAACATGCTTAATTGTCACAAGTTAGCTTTATGCACCAGACTAGTAGGCAAACATACTCTGTTTGATTGAAATTTGGTGGATAAATCAAGCATAGTATGGAGGTCTTCTAGTGCAAATTTGGAAACAATTTGACTTGTGTACTATTTTTTTTATTGTTCCCTATTTTGGGTCTATTTATATAATTTTAAACAAGGTAACTTATCTAATGTGAGTAGATAAGTATATGATTATGATCCTAGGATTTTTAGCTTTTTGTCAATGTAAAATAATGTACAAAACCCTTCCTAAGTTAAGAGAAAAAGCCTATGTCAACTTACAAAAAGTATATCTAGTCTTGTCATTAGGCTTTTGATTCAGAATACTTTTTAGGAAGGAGTGCCTAGCAACCTTTGGTGGGGAATTGTGGCACTAGTTTAGGGGTCAAAGTGTATGGTTTGGCACTTCCCCTACAAATTTCAAGCTATGTATTAAGGTTTAATATGAATCAAAGAAGTAGCTGCTCTTCAATTTATGTTACCCTATATTTTATCTAGTTTTACCCATACTTTCCCATTGCATGACTTGTATTCTTGGGTGCCTTGTTATACTTATTTTTGGCTTGCATTGTATTATATGATGTGTTATCATTGCTCCTACTTATGAATGGATTGTTTGCCTTGATTGTTTATTTGTTGTTAAGCTTTTTAGTGCTTTATGACTTGATATATTTGTCCCTTGGTGTCATGGGACTAATTATTGACTGGTTTGCTTTTAGGTGGTATATAGCAAATGTCGTACAGTCTAACTTGCAAACTTGCCAGCCCATGATAGTTGGTATCAGAGCGGATTTTGAATTGCTTTAGTTTTGTCTTGGAATTACTATTGAGATTAAAGACACATTATAATTATGTCAAACACTGCATATATTACTGAGCTCTAGAGCATGTTAGGTTGGATGGAAGAGATATTCAAAGTAATAGAAGACATGCAACAAAATGACATTCTTGAGCTTGTCGATAAGGCTATGGAGTGGGAATCGATTCCAGTTAGGTAAATGCGATGGAATCTTACTTGGGACTTAATTGAGAAATCTCAAGTGCCAATGCTAAAGGCAACTTAGGGGACATTGTTAGGAATTGGATACTTGAGTTAGCAAATGTGAAGGCCCAGTTGAGAGTTTTCACTTGAGTTATTGGGAACCAAGGCACCAACCATGGGGGACAAGAATATGGGTGTATAAAAGTGCTCGAGCCTTGCTCTTATGGTGGTGTGCAAGACACCAAGGAGTTGGAGAATTTTCTCTTTGATATGGAACAATACTTTCATGCAGTAAATCTAGATTCTGAGGAAGCTATGATGATAACAGCAACCATATATCTTATTGGCAATGCGAAGCTTTAATAGAGAACCAAGTATAGGGATATCCTAGTGGGTTGATACACTATAAAATCTTGGGAGGATTTGAAGAGAAAATTGAAGTCACAATTCTTCCTTGACAATGTGAAGTATATGGCTAGGCACCATCTTTGGGATTTAAAACAAATCGGTGCTATATGAGAATATGTGAAGAAGTTTTCAGCACTAATGTTAGATATTTGAAACATGTCAGAGAAGGATAAAATGTTCTTTTTTCTTGAAGGCTTAAAACCTTGGGTGAGAATTGAACACCAGAGACAATGAGTGCAGAAATTGCTTATTGCCTTAGCCACCGTAGAGCCCTTGACTAACTATCACGCTGACAACCCTAGTAAGAAACCCTAGGAAAATAGTGGATCTTCTTTTACTAGAAGCGAAGAATAATTGAACAAGCCCAACAAGGGAAAAGGTGGGGGAGGGGACAACAAGAAAATAGGATCCAACAACACAAGCTCAACATCATTTTGCAATGTTATTAACATTAGATAAAAGAGACCCTTAGCATGCTTCTTATGCAATGGCCTATATAGAGTGGCCAAATGCCCCCAAAAAGTAGCCCTCAACGCTATACAAGTTACTAAAAAAGTTAAGATGAGGAAAGTGAGGACTTTGATGGCAAAGAGGAAGATTACCTAAGAATGGGAGCATTATGGTTCCTTGACACACTTAAGAAGTAGGTTGAGAGTGCAAACAAGACACCAAATAGTGGACTTATGTATGTGATGGGACAAATAGCCAAAAAGGTTGCAACAAGCATAATGGTGAATATTAGTGCCGCACACAATTTCATCTCAGAAGGGGAAGCCAAAAGGCTGGGCTTGAAGTCAGAGAAGGACTCAAGCTGCATGAAAGTTGTAAATTCTAAGGCCTTCACCACTACAAGAGTGGCAAAATAAGCGTTAGTGAAGCTTGGATCATGGCAAGCAAGAGAAAACTTCATGGTGCCTAAATGGATGACTTTCATGTGGTGTTAGGGATAGAGTTCCTCTTGGCACACTTGGTCATGTCTATTCTAGTAGCTAACTATCTCCTGATCATAGATGAGAACCCAAACCTGGTAATGGTTCAGATGAAGCAACCTAAAGAACTTAGGCTTTTGTCTACTTTACAGTTCAAAAGGGGCATAAGGAGGTAAGAACCTTCATTTATAGCAATCATAGCAGGAAAAGAAAGTAGTGGAGAGGAAGTTGTGCCTTAGGAAATTTAACATGTGCTTAAGACATTTGAGGACGTGATGCCAGACCAACTCTTTGATACTCTCTCCATGGAGAGCAATAAATCACCAGATTGAATTATTACTTAGTGTAAAATCCTTTACTAAAGGACCTTGTCATATGGCACCACTAGAATTGCCTGAGCTTTGAAAGTAGTTAAATGAGCTTTTAGATGCAGGGTTCATTCGAGCATCAAAAGCACCACTAGGGGCTTTGGTGTTATTTGAAAAGAAGTAGAATGATTGTCTTTGACTATGTTTGGACTGTTGGGCACTAGACAAGGTCATTATTACTGAACAAGTGCTTATCCCTCTTATCTAAGACCTTTTTGATCAGTTGAGTACTGCACGCTATTTCACAAAGTTAGACTTGAGGTCGAGGTACTGTCAAGTTAGGGTAGCAGATAGAGATGTGGCAGAGATAATGTGTGTCAGTCATTATGGTGCCTTTGAGTTTTTGGTTATGCCATTTGGGCTAACAAATGCTCCTGTTACATTTTGCACCCTTATAAACTAGATTTTCATGACTATCTGGATAAATTTGTTATTATTTACCTAGATGATATTGTTGTTTTTAGTTCCATATTGGAAGACCACTTGACATATTTAAAACTGGTGTTCAAGAGACTAAGGCAACATATGTTATATGTGAAATGACAAAAATACTCATTTGTTTGTGAGTGTGTCAAGTTCTTTGGCACATTATTGAATACGATGGCATCCATATGGAAATGGGGAAAGTAAAGGCTATTTAAGAGTGGGAAGCTTCCAATGAGGATGACTAAGTTAAGATCCTTTTTAGGGTTTACCAAGTACTATCATAGATTTAGGGAAGGTTACTCTAGTAAGACAACCCCATTGACAAACCTTTTGAAGAAAGGGGTGGTTTGGTAGTTGATTAAGGTGAACCAAACTACATTTGAGGATTTGAAGAAGGCTATGATTGGAAAGCCTATGCTTACTTTAGCATATATCACCAACCTTTTGAAGCACAAACCAATGCTTCAGATTTTGCATTGGGTGGAATCTTGCTTCAAGAAGGACATCCTATCACCTATAAAAGCATAAGTTATTAAAAGCTTAGTAGAGATATACGACATAGGAGAAGAAAATGCTAGCAGTCATTCATTGCCTACAGGTATGGAGACATTACTTGCTTGGGTCAAAGTTTGTGGTTGAGACTGATAATACTATAGTTAGTTACTTTTTCACCCAACTGAAGTTAACCTTAAAGCAAGGTCGTTAGTAAGAGTTCTTGGTAGAATTTGACTTTAAGTTCGAGTACAATGTGGGATAAACCAACCATGTTCTAGATGCCCTTATTCATAAGGTTGAGTTTGAGGCAATAACCTTGATGGCATGCATAACTCATAATCATGTCATTACAAATATGTCAGAGCACATTAGAGAGAATCGCACAAAAGATCCAATGCCTTAAACCATCATGAATCTCATTGAGAGGGCAAAACTCATTAGTTTTGGATGGAAGATGGTCTATTATGGATAAAGGGAGAAGATTCTTTGTCCCTAAAGCTGGTAACTTGAGGAAGGTACTTTTAAAGGAGTGTCATGATACATTATGGGTAGGCTATCCAAGTTGGCAGAGAACTTATGCCTTATTGAAGCAAGGTTACTATTGGTAGCAGATGTGTGATAATGTGGTTAATTACACCAAAACTTGTTTCATCTACTAGCAAGATAAGGTTGTGAGAGTTAAGATCACAAGACTTTAGAGCCATTGCAAGTATCTAGTAGACCATGGGAGAATGTCTTAGTGGACTTTATTTCTAACCTTCCTAAAGTAGGAGATTTTTCCACTATTTTGTTCATGGTAGATCATTTTTTGAAGTATGAAACTTTCATACTTGCTTTGAAGTATTGCACAGAAGAGGAGACAACATGGTTATTTTCCAAGTTTGTGGTCAAGTACTGGGGTGTTTTCTAGAACATTGTGAGTGATCGAGATACTAGATTCACTAGGACTTTTTGATTTGAACTTTTCAACCTTCTTAGATCATAGCTCAAAATCTCATCTAGCTATCATCCTTAAACTGATAGCCAGATCGATAGATTTAATGGCCTTTTGGAGGAGTACTTGATGCACTTTGCAAGTGCTTATATGAAGAATTAGACATAACTACAATTTTGCTTTAACGCTTCGAAGAGTTTTGCTACCAATAGAAGTCCATTTGAGATTGCAACGGCTTTGTAGTTGCTCTTACCCTACACAGTGTCTAAGCCTTCTAAAGGTGAAAATCCAAAAAAGCGTATCACTTCACAAAAGATTGAAAATTGAATGTGGAAGTTGTCCAAGCTTACTTAGAGAAAGCATCAAAGAGAATGAAGAGTGGGTAGACAAGGGGAGTTGAGATTTAGAATTCAAGGTGGGAGATCTTGTATTGATGAAGTTGATGCCAAAACAGCTGAGGAGCCTTAGAACCAAAGATAAGAGATTGAACTAAAAGTATGAGGGCCAGTTCCTATCATTGCTAAATTTGGGAAAGTAGCTTAGAAGTTTGCTCCACCAAAGTGGCTAAAGATACACCCTATCATTCATGCTAGCAACCTGCAGCCATATCATCCAGACACTATTGATTCAACCCATAAGTAGCCCACCTAGGCAGAAGTTAACCTCAGTAAGCTAAAGCAAAAAATAGTAGAGAAGATTTTAGCAAAGCATGTGCTGATTGTGAGGAGGCACCTAATGAGAGAGTTCTTAGTGAAATATAGGGGTTTAAGAGATAAGGAGACTAACTAGGAGAAAGTTAAAGACTTAGTGGATTTCAAGGAGCAAATTCAAGCTTTTCAAGTAGTAAAGTCTATGAAGAAGTTGACTAACTAAGTGGGCAAAATGTCATAAGTTAGCCTTGTACACTAATTCAGTAGGTAGACATACATTACTTGACATGAAACTTAGTGGATAAATTAAACATAGTATGGAGGTCTTCTGGTGTAAATTGAAAGCGATCTAACTTGTGTACTATTTTTTTGATTTTTCCCTATTTGAAGGGTATTTATGTAATTTTAACTAAGGTAGCTTGTCCAGTGCCAGTAGATAAACACATGATTTTGATCCTTGGATTTTTAGCTTTTTGTCAATGTAAAATAATGTACAAAACTCTTCCCGAGTTAAGAGAAAAGCCTTTTTTTTAACTTACAAAAAGTATCTCTAGTCTTGTCATTAGGTCTTTGGCTCATAATATTTTTTAGAGGGAAGTGCCAAGTGACCTTTGGTGGGAAATTATAACACTAGTCTAGGGGTCAGAATGTGTGGCTTCATGCCTCTCCTACACATTTCAAGCTATGTATTGAGGCTTGATATGAATCAAAAAAGTGTCTCCTCTTCAATTTTTGTTATTCCATATTTTATTTGGTTTTGGTTGTATTTTTCCATTGCATGAGTTACATTCTTTGATGCCTTATTGTACTTGTTTTTGGCTTGCTTTGTATTATATGATGTATTATCATTACCCTTACTTGTGAATGGATTATTTTGCTTGATTGTTTATCTTCTGCTATGCTCTTTCATGTTTTGTGGCTTGATATATTTGTCCCTTGGTGATGTGGGACTGATCATTTGTTAGCTTGTTTTCAGGTGGTAGATAGTGAGTGTCACATAGTCTAGTTTATGAACTTGCCAACCAATGACACTAATATGTGTGTGAATGATACATGACAATATTATATGTATGAAGAATGTGCATGTTATATATTATGTGTATGAATAAAAGGTTTCTACCTAAAGTTGAGGGGGAGACTTTCTATTCACTAAGTATTCATGTTGTATTCATCCTTTTAAATTCAACATGTAGATCTTTGGTTTGATGCCTAGTCTTAGATAACAAAGACTTTTATGTTATGTGACAAATTAGATATGTGGTCATTTGTTAGCCTAGGTTACCCTAGCTATATATTTTCCTTGGTTTCAATGTTAAAAAATAATTTTATCTAACAATATACTTTAGTATTTTTAATTTATTTTGTAGGTTCAAAGGAAATGATTCAAGAAGATTCAAGAATAGATCTAGGATTTATTTTTATTTTAATAGGATCTTTTATAAATGAATTCAACTGAGATTTGATTTAATTTTTTTAAATAATGAGGTAGATTCAAACCACTTGAAGGAAACAAACTTTTTAAATGATCTTTCACAAGTATAGATTTTATAAAACTATTTTTTACCTTATGAATTGATTCACTGAAGAATTTGTGAAAAATCATCTTGGAATCTGTTGGTCCTAATTAGAATAGTCAAAGATTGAAGAAAGAGAATGGATTTTGCCCTTATCTCATTGGAGATTTGTATACACCAGTATCAAACTCGGATTCAATTGATTTTATATGTAAAGGTGTGATAAACAGCAGTTGTGCAAGAGATAAAAATAAAGAACATATTGCAGAAACTAAGATTGTGCAGATAAAAGAAAAGATATGAACATAGATCTTTTAAAGTGGTTCAACTTGAATTAAAACCACAATTCAAGTCTACTCCACTTGATCTTTCTCAATCGAAAGACCTCTGAATTATA
>JANHAO010004535.1:0-24062 GCA_026873985.1 Saraca asoca | reverse complement strand
GCCTATTATGCAGAAATTGCAATATGATGCTAATTGACAAGAATTCACAAATCCATACTAACATAGCTGGAAACATGACAATTTGACTCTTAAATTGCTAAGTATGTGGGCAATTAAATGTGTCAAATCTTGTGTTATCATTAATCTAGCCTATATACTGGAAGAAAGATTGACACCTTGGGGAAGGGCCCTAATCTACAGAAGGGCTGGTGAACATGCTTGATTTCAACTCTTTCCCTTCCCGCCTTCCTTGGTTTAGAACTCCTTTCTAACTTTCCACCCTGTACAAAAAATTTGAAGAAAGATGACCGGAGTAGTTGGAAAGGATCATCCCCCCGGCATCATAGGGAGGAAATAATCCAAGATCTACAAGAGATCTTTCCTCATCCTCGAAGAAAGATTGCTCTTGAAGGCTTTTATGCAATAGACCATACACACCTCATTAGAAAGATAGAACACAAAGTGTGGGGGGCTTGTTTGAGGTTTCCATCATATTGCTCCATAAAGAAGGAAAGAAGTCTTTCTTTGTCTTAAATAAGAGCAATTTTGGTCTTACCGAAGAGTCCGGAAGAACTCCTAACCACTTTCATTTATTGCCTCAAAAGAAAAAAAGGAAGATGCATCAAAAAATATGAGACACATATAATGGAAGGAATGGTTTGGAATAGACAAAATGACAGGTTGATTAGGAACCTTGATAGCACAAAGTAGGCCCTTTACTAGCAAGACTGTTCAACTCCCAACCCACAAAGCAAGCTGAGAGTTGGGGGCTTATGTTATAGGTGATTTTCAACCTCGCATAGTAGAATAGAAGCTAAGTCCAAGAGGACCAGCTCACTGAGGATGAGGACCCCAGGCCACGACATATGTGTTCAATGAATGATTCTGCATAAGCTTGCTTCACTATAAATGAGCTTGACCTTGCTAAAGGCTAGCAGCGACCCCAGGCTGAAGGTTCTGGTTCGTGAGGTGTGGCCTCCAGCTAGAAATTTGTTAAGCGGGAGATAAGCTTACATCATGCCTAACAAACAAGGGTCCCACCCATAGAAAGCAACCTGCAAAAGCTGATTTGCAGAAGTTCATTCTATCTTGTACAATAAATGCTTGATGTAATAGGTTTACAATATGTAAAATTACTATTGTAGCCTCCTCTCCTATATAAATAGGGAGAAGGAGATCATCGTAAAGCAAGTAGAGAATAGATATACTGAAGCCCTGTAAAAATTTACTCAGAAGCAATAATATTACCGTGGACATAGAGATCGATGCCGTCCAATTTTGGCCCAACCACATTAAAAGCTCTGTGTTTTCTGTTGTTTCTCTTCCTTTTCTAGCTTTCTGCCTCATATTTTCTACATCAATAACCAGAATACAATTTGAGTCCTAGAAGAATCTCTTCAGTTGGCTGGACTCTGGCAGAACCAAAATCTATCATCAACAGATCTTTTTTGTAATAAGAGTGGTAAACCATTTAACATACATAAGAAATGTTCTGAGTTGAAATACAAAACACTAAAAAGGAAAAAATCCCCAAAACAACATCAAATATGAGGGAAACATAAAAGTGTGATAACATTAAGTCACTGCATTATTAAAAATGTCATAAATTAAATTCATAAATTTTTTATTTGAGTGGGATATGGACCACGTATTAATAGTATGAGAAATTTATTTAAGTGGATCATAATTTTATTAAAAAAAGTTTGATTTATTTATATTGTTAATGAATTATCTTTATCTGCATTAAAAGATTAAGTTCTTCAAAAGTTTTTTAGGCTATATCCAATACATAAATAAAATCACTAGAAGCAATTTATTTTTTAATGATTTAATGGTGAATTATGAGTTGTGTATTAAAAGCTTAACAATTAATATAAATGGGTTTAAAGTTATTCAAAATTATGCATGAATTGTTATAATTTTAGTAGATGATTCATAATCTATTTTAGTGAATCAAATCATTAAAGTGCTCTAAGAATTCTTTTGGTTAGGACATAAAAAAATCATTTACGAGTGTCCTTCTAATCATATTGTAACACCAAAATCTTAGTAGTATTTATTTATTTTGACAAATTAGATGTGTTAATGTCACAATGAAATGGATACTAAAATAAGAGGTAGTTTCCTGCATCATTAAAATACAATAAATAGTAATATTAAGATTCTCAATATTATGACAAGATTAAATATATTTCTCATGGGCTGACACATACATAATTATTAATTTTATTTTTTAGAACTAAACAAGTGATAAACTACTAAAATACACATCTTCATTTTCGTTCAAAGCCTAGAAAAAAAAGGAAAAAAGGTTTTAAATGGGTGTTGTTTGGGATAACCATAGAGGAAATTGTACTTTCCCTTAAACCTTTTCCAATTGAAGAGGGAATTTTCTTATGTACCAATCTTTGGCGGGTGAGTTTCCCACCCAAAACAAAAATTTGGCCCCATGTAACAAAAAAAAATACCAATCTAATTTGACAATCATTCATTTTTGCATATATTACTATTTTTAGTTGTACCTTGTAGTATGTCATAAAAAGAAAAAATAAAGTTTTTTTTAGATGTTGAAGATAAAATTCTATCCATGTTTAGGCCAAAAGACTAAAATAATTTACATGCTAGTCCATTGCATGGGTGAAATGAAAAACTACTTATATATAAATATATTAATTATTAAATAAGCTGGTCTAGTAGACCTACGAGCCAAGCTTAAAAAAGATAGGTTTAGCCTATTTATCTAAATAAATAGACCTATTTATTAGCTTTACATGGCTTGTTTAGATAAATAAGTTAACCTAGGCTAGACAAAAAATAAGTTAGGCCTTAGGCCTTAATAAGTCACCTGGCCCATGTCCACTCCCACATATAAGCCTTATTGGAAACATATTCTGGTTGAAGTTTCCTTCATTTTAACAAAGGAGTCACTTTGGTTCACACAGGGAGAAAGTTCCTATAGGAAGTTGAACTTTCTACAAAGTAAGTTCTTGTATGAACTTTTTTGGAAGTGTTAAAAGTTGTTTACGTTAAAAAAGTAGCACTTTATAGAAAGTAGAACTTACCTATGGACTCAGTAAGCAACTTCTGATACTTTGTGGGAGTTAGAACTTTCTAGAAAGTACAAATTCCTCCATTTTTTAAGTTAATGGCCAACTAAACAACTCAAACATTTCCTACTTTCTAGAGAATTATAGTTCTTATAAAACTTTCTGGGAACTAAATGACTCCAAATTTAATCAATATAAATAAGCATTACACATAAAATACATGTTAAAAAAATGATCAATTCATTATTCTTGTATTTCATTTTAAGATTGATTCTATTTTTATAACAATTCACATAGGTGCCTTTTTACAAAATAAAATTTTATAAATACTATTTTATGAGATATTTGATTTGACACAAAATTAGAA
Source organism: Saraca asoca (assembly GCA_026873985.1). Lineage (NCBI taxonomy): Eukaryota > Viridiplantae > Streptophyta > Magnoliopsida > Fabales > Fabaceae > Saraca > Saraca asoca. The sequence continues at coordinate 20,648 of JANHAO010004535.1, read as the reverse complement.
TCATGTTACATAAAAAGTTATAAGATTATCATCAAAAGTCAAATGATATTATATTTGAGTAAAGCTATTATTGCACTCTCTTGTGTTTACTTCCCCTCACTCTCATTTCTATATTAGGGAAGAAAGTTTTTTTTATTTGGAAAAAGAAAAGGTTGAGTCAACAAATTTTTCTTGATATGGAATGCGAGCACGCGAGAGTGAATATAGGAAAGTACATATAGTATTACTCATTATAATAATGTTGCAAAATAAGTTAAAAAAAACTTGTAACACATAAATTTTGTAATTTTTTCTAAAAGAGATTTAACTTTTTTTAATACTAAGACTAATTTTAGTTGCAACAAAGTTTTTAATGTTTATATATAAAATATCATACTACTTTTTCCAAGATAATTGTAACTCAATAAGAAAAAACTTTTAAATATTATTCTTATTAAGAGTTGCAAATTAATAGCTATTTTAGCAAAAAAATTTGTATAAATTTTGTAACAAAAATTGTTATAAAAAGTGATGTTATAAGTCTTTTAAAGAAATTTGAAACTTCTCTTAAAAAAATTTGTAATTGTTCATATAAATTGTGCAACTTTCAACTAGGTCAAAAAAAGTTGCAAACTTCATATAGGAATCTTGTAAAGTTTTTAAGAAAAATAATAGAAAGTCAATTTAATTTACTTGTAAGTGTTTTATAAAATGTTGTCACATTTAAAAAAAAACTAGTTTAAATTCTAATATAAAGCTTGTAAGTTGCTATTCTTTTATAAAAAATTACAAGTTCAATGGAAAACTTCATAAATCTTTTAAAATAAGTTACAACTTTGTCATACCACCTCAATATTCACTTACAAGTAATCTGCATTATTTTGTAATAATATTAAAAAAAAAACTTGCAACTTCTTTTTTTTTTTTTTTTTTGCAAAAGCAACATTTAACATTATATTTGCATAAATTTTTAACTAATGCATAACTTCTACGAGACAATTCTCATGTTTGTTGCAACCAGATTTTTTAAATGCAAAAGATTTGTAAATTATTGTCATATTATCATTAAATTTTGTAACTTTTAACATTAAATTTCTAAGTGAAAATTTTATTATTAACGCTGCACAATTTTTAAATAACTAAAAAGATGCCACATAACACTCATCAAATTTGTTACAACTTAATTTTCAAATTTATAAAATGTTACAAATGGTGTCATATTGCTTGTATGTTGCAACTTTTAATACATGTATTGCATGTGCTATATTTGTCAACAATGTTGTATCTTCATTGTCAAATTATAATAAATATCACAAAAAACACTTGAAATTTTATAACACGGTTACATACTAACCCCAAGATTACTTCTAATTGCATGTTAGTTATAGTATGTTGTTACAATATTAATTATCTTATAAGTCTTTCTTAACTTATTGCATCGGTAAATTTTATAAAGAAAATGGAACTTTTATAGTTCAAGTTGCAAGTTTCCATAGAAGTTTCACATTAGCTCCACTAGATGTTACAAATATTAAAAATCGTGCAATTTAATTACTCATTGTTACAATTACTAGTTTGAAATCTAATCTTGCAAATATTATAAGTTATTAAAGAATTATATTGTGACAGTTTCATTACTTATTGCAATTGTTCATGAGTTGCAATGAAATCATTCACTATTACAACCTTTGTAAATAATCTTGAAACTAAGGCATTTTCTCTTGAATTCTTGGTGAGCTTCCCAATCATTCTACCTTATTTCTTCTACCAACTAGCTTCTCTTGAATTTCTAGCAACCTGATTTTTCAACCAACTACACTTGTTCTTCTTGCATCTCTAGCAACCTTGGAAAATCATCAAACAAATTGCTCAGCAGAATAAAATTTTTCAAAAACTTGTTATCGGATTTCTACATCACATCCCCAACTTTATGGGAACATAACCAACTTGGTTTACCAATGTGGTAACCCAAGAACCATGAGCTTAACTTTCATGCCTTAAACATTTAATCACTATTTTAAACAAATCTCAATAAATTCACGAAATCCAAAATTCAATAAAACTATAATAAAGTAATTGTATGCATGGTAGTTTGAAGACCCAAAATTATAAATAACTATAAAACTATAAAGTGTAAATAATTGCTAAAATTTAAAGAAAACTCTATCAAATAGACTAGCCTTGGCAGGCACACTAAGTATCATTGAACATGAGTTTGCATATTGAAACTCTACCTTTATGAGGCAAGAGAAAGCTTTGTAGATGCAAAAGTAGCTATAACATCTGAATATGCAAATATTAAAGAGGGAGTGAGTTCACTAATTTAGTAAGTGTAAATTCCCACCCTTAACCTTTTGGGCGAAAAATCCTAGTTCATACATACAATATACCTTAGCATACCTATGTCGTATTCATAGCATATATAAGGACAATTCTATCAATATCATGCATATCCACTAAATCTATCATTGTTGTAATCTTATGCATTCATAACATGGCTTATTTATCTTATTCATACTTACATATGTAACTAATTAATACCTAAGCATACATAGCTTAAGGGTATGTCAAAAGAATGACTTGTAGGTTGAATATGTCACGGAGAGCATGTAAGCCATGCATTCAGAGTACAATATGAACTGCGGACCATACTAGAATATGGTATGTACTATGAGACATACTAAGGTCTATATAACCTCATTATATCCCTTTCGTGTTGCAAGTGTTAGTATATAAATGTTGAATGTATGCAAGCATATGTTATGTTAATGTTTGCAAGGTTAACAGGTAAGATGTTTAATATAAATGATATCATGCACTAGATATTGTATGACAAGAATGTCATACTAAGACTGTGGTTATTTGACTAGTAAAAGGGAAAAATATATATGATATTACCTACCTTGTACTTCATTGTAAGCATGATTTATATTTCATGTGGAAATTGTATATGTATATATGATTGAAAATGAAATGGAATATGGTTATGTATAATTGATAGGATTTATGGTAGGTCATGATATATGTATGGATGTATGAATAAGATAGACAAAACCTATGATAGAATATGAAATGGTTACAACTAGAAAGGTTAGAGACTATGGTTATTTGATTAAGATGACTAGAATGTATGGTATGTGCAAGCTAGTCGATAATATGAGTGTATGATATATTGTTATTTACAACTAACTGTTTTCCACCTAAAGATAGAGGTGGAGATTTTCTATTCACTTGGTGATTACACTCACTCCCCTTTCTTCTTTTATAGATAACAATGTTACATCAATTTTCAAATAGAAACTGTATGAAAACTCTACATCAACAATTGTTAAACTGCATTAAAAGAGAATTGTCCATGTGTGCCAATTGCTAACAAAATCCAATAGGAAAATGAAATGAAGTATCCAATTAGAAATGAAAAATAAGTATAAGAATCCAATTCAAAACTTTTAACCTATAAAGACCTTAGAAATTGAGTGAAACTATAAAGAGCAATACAATGATTTAACCTATATTACATTTTATAAAATTAGAATTTTATGCACTCATTTTCAAGTTATGTATTAAATAATTAATATATTTTGTCAATGTTTTAAGTGTTATAAGGTCTTATGATTTTATTATTTGATTTTCATTTCCTACAAGGTTTTGTGTCTCATCTATGGTTGTATATAACTGATTTTTCTTACTTGGCCTTTATTTGATTGATTTATGTTTCTAACGAGGATAATTAAGACTCTGACTTTTAGCATAAGTTTGTGGTTTTGCAATCCAGAACATTAAAGACCATTTGTTTTAAATTAAAACCACTTTCTAAAGAAATCTTGAATTTGAGTAAGACAAACTATGTTCATTTGAACTATGGTTTAAAATCAACTTATCCCCCTTAATTTTAAAATGCGTCACTTAATTCCCCTGAAGTTAACTTAGCTATAATATCAAATAAATTATTAGTCATAATAAAGGTTTTAGAATTTTAGTCAACCATGTCATTATGCTTCCTTTCATATTCGTAGGATGACACTCTTATTCCTAATACAATTTTTGTTAAAATTTATGATTTATTTCAAAAAAAAATTAATGAATTAAGGGTAATATCAAAAAGAAATTTTCAAATTTCTTATATGAATTCATAATATATTTTATTTAAATATGATGTGTTAAGGGTTTTGGCCTAAGTAAGATTTCCAGTAGGATTTGCACTTTTAGGCAAAGTAAAAAGGTTTAGAAAAAGCTAAGAGAGGATTGAGTGAATGAGGAAAATGGGGTGGGAACCCCTTTTTTATATTGTTATATGGTGGTCAATTGGCTTTTTAGGTGTGGTTGACCGCCCAAGGGTTGACTCACCCAGATTTTCTTTTACCTCCTTCTTTCCTCATTCTCTCACTCACATTCAAGGGTATTTTTGTCCAAATTCTTCTTATTCAGTTAGGTTCAGGGATATTTGTTGGTATAAATGCCCTAGAGACAATTAGTTGTAATGACATAAAAACACATATCTTAATTTATTTAATAAGCATGATCTTTTGACCTTTTTATCAATCTAGTTTTAATATATATGTTTTGACATATGTAAGCTATATTGGATAAGTCCTTGAAATATGATTGTGTATAAATTAATTATAAATAGGATTATAATTATGAGATAATTTATACATATAATTATATTTCTAAATATCTTTGGCTATTAAATAATTAAGAAAATATGGTATCCATTATTTATGAGTAAATCAACATATGTCATCTCATATTCTTCTAGAAGAATGAAGTGATCTCACACACTATATATATGTTGATATCTAGACGAGACATATAGGTATTTGTTATGAAACATATGACTGGATTGACCCATAATGAGAAACCATATGAAATGTTACCATATATTAATGGACTTCACATTTGAAAGGTGGTGTAAATGATCCTTGGACTTGATATCGATACAGTATTTTATGTATAAAGTTATATAATTTGATATTATTCTAGGCTTGCACTCTTAAAGAGTAGATACAAATAATTGTTAGGTGCACCATGAAATACATTAAGGTAGAGATTGATCAAGAAAGGATTTGTTCTTCTTGGTAACAAGGAAAGATATTCAAAAGATGTTTGATACTTGTTCTATGATCAAAATCATAGCCTTATGCATTGATATATATATATATATAAAGGAGTTTTATGTATAATTAATTATGAGATATCACATAATTAGACATGTACATATAGTTGGATGTTTGAATTAGGATTGACACCTAAACTATACCCTATGTCCAATTTGTATATCAAGAGTTGAAGGGATTGAATTTACACAAACACCTTATCATAGAAGGTTTTGTTTTCTACAAATTTATTCTCAACATTAGGGTAGTCATGATGTTTTGCTAGAAGTCAATTATGATCTATGAATTTGTTTGAACAATTTAGGGAAATTGTGTTTGAATTGAAAAGAGTTTACTTCAATTAAACTTATAGAAGCTTGTAAATAAATTCATTCCCAACATGCATAGAAATCTAATGGGTCACACATAATAGAATCTCTTTGTTGCCAAGTCAAAGGAAAAGTTAGAATGCAAAATGTTTTGAATTCTAGTGTTGAAGTAGTGAATATCTTGGAAATTTGAAATGATTAATTAAGTGTTCTAATATGATTAGAAGTGTTAATTAATCAATGATTTAATAATTCCAATAGAGATTACAATTATTGAATTATAACAAATTTTTAATGTTGATATTTGAATGTTGTAAAGACATTTATAATAACTCCAGAAGAGATTATAAGTGAAGGAATGGTTCCTCACTTATAAAGTTATTTTAATTATTGAATTAAAATAATTTGAGAATTATTACATGAGAGAGTTTAATGAGTTTGGGACTCATAGAAAGGTGTTTAAGCTTATTGGACTCAAAAAAGGGTGCGTAAGGTTAATAAGTTTAAACTCATTATGACCCAAATGAGGAATATGGACTTCTTGGGGCCAACATAAGCAAAGGGAAACCCTTGCTTGCCCCCTACATTTGTGCTTTAATCTCTTTTATTCAAATAGGAAAGATACCAACCTTTTGAAAGTTAAACACACCAATATAACCCTAGCACATGTGTTATGCACCTAAACTCTCATTATGATCTTGTTTCTTTACTCCTCTTTGCATTCAAACACCAAACTTGGCTAAGTGAATTAGTGATTCCTTAGAAAGCTAGCACATCTTAAGCCAAGGAGTTAATTTTCTTACTCTACTTGTTACATGAACATTGGTGGATGCTTTCAACTAAATTGGTTTGTGTGAATCATTGTTGGTCTTGGAAATCAAATCTGAAAAAATTAACCAAAATCAATTCTAAAGATTTGATCATCAGGCTTGCTAGAAAGTTTATGGGATTGCTTGGAGATCAAATTCATATTTGAAGACTAAAGATTCTGAGAACATCTCTTGATAAGGTATAATTCAAATAATTAGTTTTATGCTTGTTTTGAATTACACAAATCCTTATGAATGAATCTGAATACCTTATATGAGCTTAGGGAAAAATTGAAAATTTTTACTGTGCATATTTAATGCTATTGATTAGCATACTTGATGGTTTTTTATATCTATTTTTTGAACAATAGTATCAAAACCCATGTTGCTTTCTTTTAATTCATGATTAAAAATTTAATTATTATGGTGATAATTGAGATTATATGTATGTTATAATTTGGTTCCATATGATAAAAAAAATATATTCAAGTGCAGAATTTTTCTATAGAAAAATTTTCAAAAGCAATATGGATTGAATTTGCACTTCAGATAAAAAATACATTGGAAAAAAGCTAACTAGCTACCATGGCAACCAACTAGTTGAACAAGGCAGTACTTGGTTGAACAAAGCACTGGTTAGCCGAACAGAGCAACTGTTGGGTGAAACTTGGTGCTAGTTGGACTAGCATGGCGAGTTGGTTTTTCATCTACCATACATGGTGGTTCCAGCCACCTTGATTAGATGCGATGACAACCAATCAGCCACTTGATTGATTATGATGACAATCAATCAGCCCCATGACTTAATTGCATAAATATAATTTAGGAAATTAATTGTAATCACAACCAATTTTGAGAAAAACTTGCCTAAATTGTATTTTTATAATTATGGAAATTTTCTTTAATTTTGAATCTAATTTGAATATAATTACAAATTAATTGAAAATAATTTTGAAAAAGTTTCTTTTTATTTTAATTATTAATCCAATTAATTGGAAATAGTTTTGAAAACTTTCCTTTTATTTTATTTATTTGATTCCAAAGCTTTAGAAAACATAATTGATTTGACCAATTGATTGATATTAAATTAATTAAGATTAATTTCCAAAATAAATTGATTATGATGATGGAATCAAATCAGATAACTCACTTAAATTAAATGTTAATCAAATAACTTGAGATATATATGACTATAATTTGAATTAAATAATTAATGTTTTATGTTTTCTTGTTTTATATGTCTCATATATACTTGAATGCATGGAAGGATGATTATGAACTAAATGCATTTATGAATATAATATATATTCTATTAAATAAGGTCTATGTGTCTTGTCTTTCTATCAACTTTTGAATGTAAAACCCTTTTCTCATCTCACCCCCTTGAATGTAACTTGAAGTTTCTTGTATATGATGTAATTAGTTACATATGATAGAATTAGGAAATTTTAGTTTACTTTGGAAGCTATTCAAGAAGGCACCTAAAGCATGATGGTACATGGCTTGTGAAGACAAGAGGTGCATATCATAGAGATTTTTCTCTTTTATAGCTCAAGGAAAATAATTTTAAATTAGTTCATAATCACCCTATATATTTTATGCATGCATGTGATTTATATTGTGATATAAATAGTGAAATATATATGACATAGGCTAGTTGATGTATGTGTGAACATAGACTAGTTGAATGGGACCTTTAAATAGTTAAACCCTTAACAAATTAAAAGATCCCTCACTAATTTAAATTGCATGTTAAGAACATGACTAATCACCACCCATTAATATAATGATAATAAAAGATCTTAGCCTCCATCAAGGTTACACTACATCTTTCCAAGTTATTGTTATTAGAATATAAATGATATTCTTGTTTGATGGTTTCAACTTAGCAAACATGTATAGTTTGGATGGTTTCCATCATAACTATATAGTGTTTGGGCATGATTAGGTTTCAATTTGAATGTTATCAACAAAGGGTTGCAAATAATGTTTGATATGATGGATAATAAATGACAAAGAGTTGTTAACCTAATGATTAGAATTACATTGACATGTAATTAACAAGTTGAATTATCTACCTAGACTAATTTATTTGGTTTCCTTGCTCTTTATCAAGATCAAATAAATAAAACTAGGATCCTTACCTATTACAATTATCATCCAACTTGAAAATTCAATTCCAAGGCAGAGAGTCATTAGAATTAAAGAAAATAATGGAAGTTTTCTATATTAAAAGCCGTATAAATTGAACATTATACTTAGATAATCCGCTCTATTCTTATTGAAGGTTGTTCAATTGATGAATAGCATCTCCTTAAGACATATATTTATTGATAATAAGCTATTCGGCCTAAATTATGTAGACTAGTTATAAAACTTGAAGATTGTCTTTAAGTAGGAGAAGAAAGCTAACATCCTTCAGAAGGACCCTCTTGTGCCTCCATCTAAAGGTTTAAGTGAGTATGCAAATTTCAACTTAACATCTCCTTATTCTTATTTAAGGTTATTAAAATGATAAACAACATCTCTTTAAGATACACATTGATTAATAATAAGCTAACTGACCTAAATTATGTGGACTAGTTATAAAACTTGAAGATTGTCTTTAAGCAGGAAAAAAAAGCCTACTTCCTTCAAAAAAACCCTTCTATACCTTCGTCTGAAGGTTCAAGTGAGCATGCAAACTTTGTCTTTCTTGTTCACTTGAAACATCAAGAAGATACTAAACAAGTAGCATATGTAATACTACTTCAATATTTTCTAAGATTTAAAAGTAGCATGAAAATATGACCCCTTCCAAGGTGATTATGCATTTGTTAGAGTTATAAAAAGGGCATACTTATATTGAGAGATACCAAGTATCTTGTGAATTGTTCAACTACGAGATGATTGATGGATCATCTATTGTAACTTATGTGCCAAAGATGATCTTGCTCAAAGAAAGATTGGCCTAACTCAACCATGTGAATGATAATGATCATGTAGTGAACATCATATTGCATTTCCTTCTCAAGTCACATGGGTAGTTTGTCATAAATTTTTCATGCATAAGATAGAAGTCCCTCTTGGAAAGTTACTTAGTATGCTTAAGACTACCAGAATGACTTTCAGGAAGCAACAACCTATATTGATGGTCAATACATCTTCTAAGCCCAAGAAAGGAAAAAAGAAGAAACCTAAGAAGAAGAGTTCTAAGTCTAAGGTTAAGGTTGAGAAACCTAAAGAAGGTGTACAAAAAAAGAAACAGAATGCTCCCAAAGGCATTTGCTACCATTGCAAAGTAGAAAGCCATTGGAGGCAAAATTGTAAAGCTTATCTCGAGACCGTGAAATAGAAGAAGCTTAGAGAAGCTTTTACTTTAGGTATCCTTATGATGGAGATAAACTTATCTTATTGTTCTACTAATTCTTAGCTATTAGATATCAGTTGTGGCTCACACATTTATAGTGGTGTGCAAAAACTAAGAAATAGTATAAAGTTACAAAAAGGTGAAGTGGAATTAAGTGTTGGGAATAGAGTAAAAGTTACTGCAACTGGTGTAGAAACCCACCTTTTAGAATTGCCTTCAAGCTTAATTCTAAAACTAAATAATAGCTATTATGGTCCTGTAATTTCTAAGAATATTATTTCCATTTCTTGTTTAGATCAAGAAGGATTGGCTTTTACCTTTAAGAATAAGAGTTATTTTTTATCACATGATAACATGTTTAGGTAATGGCAAACTTGTTAATGGATTGTACATTCTAGAACTAAGACAAGAGATCTTAACTATCACAAATCAAAAACTAAAGTTTAATGAATCCATTAATCCATCCTATCTTTGGCATTGTAGACTTAGTCATATTAATGAAACTAGAATCATAAAGTTACATAAAGAAGAACACTTGGATCCATTTGATTATGAATTATATGAAACTTTTTAATCATGTCTTATTGGGAAAATGACTAAGAAACCCTTTAGCAAAAACGATGAACATGCCAAAAAAGTGCTAGAGTTGATATATAGTGATGTATGCGGTCTAATGACAACTCTAGCAAGAGGTACATTTTCCTACTTCATCTTTTTTACCAATGACTATTCTAGGTATGGTACGTGTATTTGATGAAATACAAGTCTGAAGCCTTTGAAATGTTCAAAAACATCAACAGGGAAGTAGAGAAACAAACTAAAAAAAGTATCAATATACTTAGATTTGAATGAGGTGTAGAATACTTAAGCCAGGAACTTATGGATTATTTAAAGAAGTTTGGGATTTTGTTACAATGGACTCCACTTGTAATGTTACAAATAAATGGTATTTCAAAAAGGAGGAATCATACTTTTCTTAACATGGTATAATCTATGATGAACTTTACAAATTTACCAATATCTTTCTATTGCTATAGTTTAGAAATTTCTACATACATCCTTAATTGTGTCCCATCAAAGTTTGTTGATAAGACATCATATGAGTTATGGTTCAATAAGAAGCATATCTTTTACACATAAAGATTTAGGGATGTTCTGCTTATGTGAAGCGGATCATTATGGACAAACTAGGATCTAAGATTGACAAATGCTTATATGTAGGATACCCTAAGGAAACAAGGGGTTACCACTTTTACCATCCTATTAAGTAAAAGATATTTGTCTCAACAAATGCTATCTTCTTTGAAAAGGAGTTTATCTTTGAAAAAGCTAGTGGGAGTAAAGTAAAACTTGAAGAAGTTCATGAACCACAAAATAACATAGATCATATGGTTAAGGATGAGTTTGATCAAATATCTCAAAAGGTTGAGATAAGTAATCAAGCTCAAGGTACACCTATACTCCAAACACCTAGAATGGAACATCTTGAACCTAAAAGATATAGTTTTCTCCTCACAAAAGAGAATGATGTAACAATTGTTTAAGACAATAAACCTACTAGTTACCAAGAAGCAATATTAGATATTAATTCCATGTAGTAGCAAGAAGCCATGAAATCCAAAATAAAATCAATGCATGAAAACCGAGTGTAAGACTTGGTCATTACACTCGACGGAATAAAACCCATTAAGGGCAAGTGGGTTTTCAGGAGAAAGATAGATGCAAATGGCAAAGTACAAACCTACATGGCTAGGTTGGTGGCAAAAGGTTATAGACAAGTACAAGGTATTGACTATTAGGAAACCATTTTGCCAATTGCCATGTTAAAGTCCATTAGGATTTTACTTGCAATAGGTTTATACCATTACTATGAAATTTGGCAAATGGATGTCAAAATAACTTTCCTTAATGGAAAACCAAAATAGGATATATATATATATATATATATAATACAACCTGAGAGCTTTGTCTCTAAGACTAAACCCTACGAGGTATGCAAGCTACAAAGGTCCATATATGGGCTAAAGTAAGCTTCATAGAGTTGGAATATCCACTTTAATGTAGCAATCAAATCATTTAACTTCATCAAGAACATTAATGAACCATATGTGTACAAGAAGGTTAATGGGAGAAGCAAGCAACATTCTAGGTATGAAGATCTATAGGCATAAATCTAAAAGGTTGCCTGATCTCTCCAAATTGATGTACAAAAACATAGTGCTAAAAAGGTTTAGCATGCATAAGTCTAACAAAGGGTTCTTACCCTTGTCTCATGGTGTTCATATATCTAAGAAACAATGTCCTAATAGAGAAGATGAATGTAAACACATGAATGAGATTCCCTATGCATGACAATAGGATTAATCATATATGTCATGCTATGTACATGACCAGATGTCTCTTATACTCTAAGTTTCATTAGCACATGTCAGGCCAATCCTAGTTAAAGTCACTAGAGTGTACTTAGACCATCCTTAAGTACTTGAGAAGAGCAAAGGATGTGTTGTTCATACATAGAGAAGACCCTGATTTGAGAAGCAGAGGTTAAATAGATGTAAGTTTTTAGTCAAATCAAGATGATTACAAATAATAGTCAGGATTTGTTTTCACTCTTAATGGAAGTGCAGTATGTTGGAAAAGCTTCAAGCAAGATACCATAGTAGATTCTACAATTGAAGTCAAGTACATTGCTACTTCAAAAGCAACAAAGGAAGTTGTTTGGATAAAAAGTTCATCATCAAACTAGGGGTTGTTCCCAACATTGTTAATCCAATAGAAATCTATTGTAATAACAATGAGGCCATATCACAAGCTAAGGAACCAAGGTCTCATCAAAGGTTAAAACATGTCATAAGATATTACCATTTGATCAGAAAGATCACAACAAAATAAGAATAGAACAGATTCCTGCAAATGATAATGCAACTGATCCCCTCATTAAACCTCTATCCTAGTAGAAGCTTGGTTGTCATTTAGAAAGAATCAACATTAGATACAAAGGTGATTGGTTCTAGGTCAAATGGAAGATTGTTAATATAAATGTCATAGAGATAATCAATTGTAATGGCATAAAAACTACATATCTTAACATATTTAATAAACATGGTATTTTAGACTCTTTATCAATTTAGTTTTAATATATATATGCATGTGTGTGTGTGTTTTGATATATGTATGTTATATTGGAAAAGTCTTTGAAATTATGATTGTATATAAATTAATTACAATTAGGATTGTAATTATAAGATGATTTATACAAATAATTATATTTCTAAATATCCCTGGTTGTTAAATAATTGAGAAAATAGGATATTAATTATTCATGAGTAAATTAGTATATGTCATCTCACATTCTTATAAAAGAATGCATTGATCTCATATACTATATATATGTTGATATCTAGACAAGAGATATCGGTGTATGTTATGGAACATATGACTAGATTGACCTACCATGAGAAACCATATGGAATGTTACCATATGTCAATGAACTTCTCATGTGAAAGGTGGTGTAAATGATCCTTAAACATGAGATCAACATAGTATCTTATATATAGAATTATGTACTTTGATATTACTCTAAGCTTGCACTTTTAAAAAGTAAACATGAATAATTGATGGGTGAATCATAAAATACATGAAGGTAGTGATTGATCAGGAAATGATTTGTCCTTCTCGGTAACAAGGAAAGATATTCAAAAGATGTTTGATATTTGTGATATGATTAAAATCACAAGCCCATGTATTAACATATGCATAAAAGCAATTTTGTATAATCAATTGTGAGATAGCACATAGTCAGACATGCACCTATAATTAGATGTTCAAATTAGGGTTAACACTTGAATCATATCCTAAGTCCAATTTGAATATCAAGAGATAAAGGGATTGAATTACACACAAACACCTTATTATGAAAGATTTTGATTTCCACAAATCTATTCTTAGTATTTAGGTGGTTATGATGCTTTATTATAAGCCAATCATGATCTATGAATTTGTTTGAACAATTTAAGGAAATTGTGTTTAAATTAAAAAGAGTTTTAATTCAATTAAACTTATAAAAGCTTGTGAATAAATTCATCACCAATATGCATGGAAATCTAATGAGTCACACACAATATAATCTCTCTGACCAAAGTCAAAGAAAAAGTTAGAATGCAAAATATTTTGAATTCAAGTGTTGAATTAGTGAACATCTTAAAAATTTGAAATGATTAATTAATTATTCTAATATGATTAGAAGCGTTAATTAATCAATGATATAATAATTTTAATAGAGATTCCAATTATTAAATAGCAGCAATTTTTCAATATTGATATTTGAATGTTGTAAGAACATTTATATTAACTCTGGAAGAGATCATAAGTGAAGAAATGATTCCTTACTTAGAAAGTTGTTTTAATTAATAAATTAAAACAACTTGAGAATTATTACATGAGAAAGTTTGAGTTTGGACTCATAGGAAGGTGTTTGGGCTTATGGACACAAAAGATAGTGCATGGGGTTCATGAGTTTGGGCTCATTTTGACCCAAACAAGAAGTATGGACTCCTTGGGCCTAGAGGCTAGCACTAACCATGTTGCCTATCCACTTTATGGGTGGACAGTATAAGCAAGGGAAAGCCCTAGCTTGTGCACCACTCTTGCTTGCCCTTTACACTTGTGCTCTAATCTTTTCTATTTAAATAGGAGAGATGCCAACCCTTTGAGAGTTAAACACACCAATACAACCCTATCACATGTGTTGTATGCCCAAACTATTTTGTTGTGACCTCACTTCTCTTCTCTTTGCATTCAAACACTAACCCTAACTAAGTGAATTTGTCATTCCTTAGAGAGCTTGCACCTCTTAAGCTAAGGAGTTAATTTTCTTACTCTACCTATTATGTGAACATTGGTAGAGGCTTTGGATCAAAATAGTTTGTGTGGATCACTGTTGGTTTTAGAAATCAAATCTAAAGGAGTCAATTGAAATCAATCCAGAAGATTTGATCATTAGGCTTGCTAGAGAGTTCATGGGATTTCTTAAAGATTAAATTCATATTTAAAGATCAGGGATTCCAAGCACAACTCTCAAGAAGGTATAATTGAAATCATTAATTTTATGCTTATTCTGAATTATATGAATCCTTATGAATTAATTTGAAAATAACATGATCCAGGCTTAGGGTAAAATTTAAAAATTCCATTACACTTATTTGATACTTTTGATTAGCATACTTTATTTTTTTCCCTATTTTTCTAACAATATTTTCATCCTTTCAACTATGTTTGTCATCCTAAATCTAACACCATCACCTTCTCATCTCCTCTTAGAGTCCTATCATTGATGGCTTTCCTCCCACTTGTAGGATGATACCCCTTGTCCATTTAAAAAATATCCTTATCTTTCTTTCTTATGTAAGGGTAAATTTTTCCTTATGGTGTTAACACTCGTCCAAGTGTAGAACCTCCTTCATAAACCCTTTCCTTCTTCATTCAAAGGCAATTTCACCATTACCACTCAGATAGCTCCGTTGCTATCATTTCTGCCATTTGTTCAAGTGAACATTTATCATCGTACAATTTTCCCTACCTATTTAAGAGAATAAATGTCATCCTATAATTTTTGTTATTACATTACATTGATTTCTTGAATGCCAAATTTGTTTCTTTGTTATTCCTTCTCTAAGCATCCTTTCTTTTTGTTAGTTTTTTTTTTTTTGCAATTTTTTCATGTTAAAGCTTTCAGTGTTTTGTTTAAATATTCAATGATTTATAAGTGCTAGAGCCTCAAAAAAATTTTTGGTTAAAACTTTGATTTTTGTGATTGCAACTTTGATTTGTCTAGAACTAAAACTTCTACTTTTTTGCACTCATTTTTTTATTTAAAGCTTCCAGTTTTTAGTATTAAAGATTTGATTTTTTTTGTTTAAAATTTCAATTTTTCTAAAATGAAGCCTTGTTTTATTTATAGTATAGTTTATATATAGAGTTAAAGATTCAATTTATTTTAATGTTAAATATTTTTTTTTTGTATTAAAGCACCCATTATTATAGATTTAAGTTTGGATTTTTTTTTCTTATTAGAAGTTCAACATCCACCAAGTTTCTTTTTTTTTCTTTGGCACTATTGTTTTTTCTTATTTAAAGCTTCAGTATTTTTACTGTTAGAGATTTAATTCTCATTGTTAACGATGAAATTTGGTTTAGCAAAATCCGAGGCAACTGGATGAGTTCCTTGATCCCCAAACTGCAATCTAGTTGATCTTGTATTAGACAAATGTAGAAACTAAAGGAAGGAAGGGAAGAATAGAATGGACTCGAAAGATTTTTAACATGATTTGGCTAAAACTGGGCAGCACCGGTCCCTACGTCCACAGTAACTTTTATTTTTCTGGAGAAAATTCAATAAGGTTATAGTCTGTGTTTTCAACTTTCTCCTTTACAATGATCCCCCTCCTCTTATTTATAGAGGCTAGGAGGTTATAAATGTAATTTTATAAATTATAAATATGTTACATCAAATAATAAATGTACAAGACAATTTGAACTTTGCAATTTGGCTTTTGTGGACTACTTTTTGCAGGTGGGCCCATCTAGCTACTTTTTGCAGGTGGGCTTGGTAGGTTCTCTAAGTGGATGCTTGCCTCATGTCTAACCTCAACAAGGCCTTCAGATGGGCGACATGATACGTTCTGTAAGCTGACGTTCTTGTCTTGGGGCTGTTAGCAACATCCAGCTCATGTGATTTGGTCTTGCGTAAGATGAATCGTTATTCACGTGAGTCGGGGCTGTGGCCTTTTACTTCGAGCTCGTGGCCAATGATCTGGTACGAATGCTCAATGATCTTGACCTCCAGGCAAGCTAGGATTCTTCCATCTGGACTTCTTGTTGGGCTATTGGTAGGCCATTTGCATGATACTAAAAATCACCTATAACATAAGCCCCCAACTCTCAATTCGCTTGGCGGACTGGGAGTGGTAATTTACTAGCAAAGGCTTTATTTGTGGACTATCATGCAGTTAAAATTTTTACGTTCAGTCTATCATTTCATCTACTCTAGGCTACACTTTTTATTGTACGTGTCTTATAGTTATGGGCATTTCAACCTCATTTTCTTCCAAGCCATTTAAGTAAGAGTGGTTGGATTTCTTCTGGACTCTTTGGTGAGAGTGGGCTAATCTATTTAAGATGTAGGGAAATCCTTCTTTCTCCATAGAGTGGCCTGATGGGTGCTTTAGCTAAGCCTCCTATGTTTCTGATAATTTATTTTTTGATGAGGTGTCTGTGGTCTGTTGTACAGGAAGTTTTCATGAGCAATCCTTCTTTGAGGACTTTGGGAGATCATGCACAGATCTTGAATTATTTCCTCATGGTTACACTATAGGATTCAACCTTTCCAGCTGCATTCGTTTGCTTCTTTTGAGTTTTCAGTGCTAGGAGGAAAGTTGGAAAGGAGCTTTCGGCCAAGGAAGGCAACAAGAAGAAGGTTAAGGAGCAAGCATGCACATCGGTCCTCTTGCTGGTTGGAGTTCATCTCTAATAAGCTAGTTTTATGCCTAGAATGCAATAGTCATTGGCTTGCCCTAATTTGTACTTTGAGTCTTTTGATGTAAATTTATCTCGTTGAGGCCAATGAATGAACTTTCCTTCTTGATTCTTGAATGTTGCATAAAATATTCTGCATATCATAAATGATAAAATAAATTCCTTCAAATCATAGTAAAATGAGATGTTTAGATAACCAAGTGATCCTATTTCGATGAGTAGTGAGCCTAGCATTGGAGTGTCACAGTGATAAGTAATGTATAAGTAGCTCACGTGAGAGCTGAGCCTAGTAATAAATAGCATGAGAGTTGCAAGCAATAGGTCACATGAGAGCTATAAGCAATGGGGACACATATATATGGTGCCTAAAAAAGTTAGTTGTATACATGACAAATGGCAGATCAGGCACATGCAATGCCTGAGAAAGTTAGTCGCATATACATTCAAGTAACATGTATATGGTGCCTAAGAAAGTTAGTCATAAACATGATACATATGAGGTTGCATGCACATAATGCCTAAGGAAGTTAGTCATGTGCACACAGGAGGCCATATGCATACGTTGCCTAAGAAAGTTAGTCATATGCATGACAGGTAGCAGATCGCGCACATACGGTGCCTGAGAAAGTTGGTCGCATGTGCGTTCAAGTAGCATGTATATGGTGCCTAAGAAAGTTGGTCATATATATGATATGTAGGAGGTCACATGCACATGGTGCCTAAGAAAGTTGGTCATGTGCATGCACAAGAGGCCATATACATACGATGCCTAAGAAAGTTGGTCATATTGCTCATATGCATGCAATGTCGGGAAGTAAGTCACACTAATACGGTGCCAAAAAGTAGGTCGTATTAGTGTGATGCTTAATTATAGATTGAAAATTTTTAGCCTTCAAAGGATACATTTTCCCTAAGTTGGATAGGTGAACTCACTTCTTGAGGGCTCACTACCGAATTATCACTTTGCTGAAAATTTGCTCAAAGATTAACATACATAAAAATGTGGGTAATTTCTACATGCTTTATTATGGGATCAAAATATGGTCCTCACTATGGACATTTGCCCTTGTTCGGGATCTCGCTGAGGCTGAGAAGGTTGCTATCTTGTAAGTCATACCACATAATTTTTTAAGCAGCCCCTCTATATCAAATCTTCGATCACATTTTTGAGGGCTCAGTAATCCAAAGTGTTGTGCCCAACTTCGTTATGATAGGCACAAAATTTGTTTGTGTTTCTATTCACACAAGGAGTCCTTGTGGGGTTAGGGGTCCCAAAGTCTTCTCTTCCCTTTTTTGTTGTGAATATCCTATCTAGAGTGTCCAATAGGATGTTGTAATGATCATGGCAACCTAGGTGTTAGGGTTGCTCAGCTCTGGTCCTCTTAGCAAGCTAGTGGTTAGAGTTGTCCTTTCTATCTCCATGACTACTTCTCTTCCCACTTTGATTGGAGCTACTCATTTTGGACCTCATTGAATTGAAGGTCTCCTTCCACCTAATTTGTTTTATAGCTCGCTCATAAAAGTTACCCAGAACCTTTGCTAGGGACTTGTATATGCTCTTGTATAATTTTCCATCCTTCTAAAGTCCTGCAAAGATTACGGTCAAGACACACTCATCCAAGGGATTATCCACATTGTCGACCTCACACCTAAACCAATTGATGAAGTCCTTTAGTGACTCATCTTTCCGTTGGAAGATCGTTGCGAGGTGGCAAAGTGGCATGAGCTGCCTTTTTAATGCTATATATTGGTTAATGAACTTCATCTGGCACTCTTCCTAGGTGTCAATGCTATAAGTTAGGAGGTTCCTCAACCACGCTCAGGGAAGGTTCCCCAATGTAGCTGGGAAGACCTAACACTTGACCAAAGGATTGGTTATTTGGAGATCCATCTGGATATTAAATGCATCCAGGTGGTCGAATGGATCACTATCTCCATTGTACTAAAGGATTGCAGGAATTTTGAGCTTGTAAGGGAGAGGTTCTGCCTCGATTCTTCTAGTGAATGATGTATTCTCCTTGCTATGCTCTTGATTGCCATTTTGAGCTTGGATACACTCCTCTAACTGCTTCATCCTTTGAAGTAGCTAATCTACCACGAGACCGTGTGTCTCAAATTACCAGCTAGAGAATTTTTAGCTCTTCTCCTTTTCATGGTGACAAGAATAGCGACCTAAAGTATGATCATAACTGGTCCTATTTGGGTTTCTAGCTCGGTGTGGGCCTTCATGTCGCTGACTTTCACTGTTCTCGCATGTTTGGTAAGCTTCCGACTTCATTTGCTAATTGGTAGAATGAACTAAGTCAGAGTGTCGAAGTATCCTTTTAGGTGCAATGACCTCAGGCTACCTCTGTGTGCCTGGAGTTTGCACTTGTGATAGCACTTTAAATGCCTCAGCCATTTCTCTTACTATATTTGCCAATACTCCCTGGCACTAGCACCATGTTTGTAGTCCGTCAGCCACAAGGATAGTAATAATAGGTTGACGGAGAACCAAGAGGGCAAACTGTCAGCAGCTCCAGTGGTAGAAGTACTTGCTATATGACCCTCAAGCCAATTGTTGATAGCATCTGACTTCCTGATGACTTTTCCTTTGGCCATTACTGTTGAACAAAGGTGCGGATAGAGTGTAGATGAAGGGCCCTCCTTCTAATACTAAAATGTTGATGGTGAAATTTGGTTAGGCCAAATCCTAATCAATCGAATAAGTTCCTTGATCCCCAAACTATAATCTGGTTGAGCCTGTATCAGATAAACACACACTACAAGAAAATCAGGATTTTCCAACGGAATATTTCAACGGATTTTCCAACGGAATAATTTTCGTTGGAATATTACAATGGATTTTCCCACAGTATTTTAGTCCGTCGTAATAATTCGACAGAAATTACAATGGAGTGGAATTCCGTTGGAGTATTCCAATGGAAAAACATATCCGTTGGACAATCTATTGGAATACTCCAACAAATATTACCACGGACATGGGCTCCGTTGGAATATTCCAATGGAATACTTCCGTTGAAAATTTTTCGTTGGAATATTTGAAATACTCTTAAATAAAGCGGCGCATTTTGATTATTTATTCTTTTCCAACGGATATTTCCGTTGGAATTACCATTGGAATATTCGAAACACACTTAAATAAAACGGTTCGTTTTGATTATTTATTGAATTCAAACAGAAATTTTCCGTTGAAATTTCTGTTGGAATTTTTGAAACCCTTAAACTCATCCCTAATTTCATTTCTGTAGATTCGGCCGAAAATCTTCGCAGCGTCCACAGCGTTTCTTCCTCGCGTCGTCCTCTCTGGTGGGATTTCTTCGTTTTGTTCAGTGTTTGAAGCTACATTTGCGCCATAGTAAGGTAAAATCCCTTTTTTAGAAATTTTTATCGATTTGTTCGTTTGTTTCTTCATGTTTTGGAGGTTTCGGCCACAGTTCGCATCTCTTCGCAGCATCCGATCTTCAGGTGTTTTGATGTATATGCTTTCTTGTTTTGCTGTTGTATATGTGTTTTGCTGCTGAATTTGATTCATTTTTTCTAAGTTGATGT
>JANHAO010004534.1:0-24068 GCA_026873985.1 Saraca asoca | reverse complement strand
AATGGTGTTGTTGAAAGGAAAAATAGATGTTTGGGTGAAATGGCAAGAACCATGTTAAATGACAATACACTTCCAAAGTCCTTTTAAGCTGATGTAGTTAACACTGCCTGCTATATAATGAATAAGGTATTTCTCAAACCTATTTTAAATAAAACACCCTATAAATTATACTTTGGAAGAAATCCTAATATATCATACTTTCATGTCTTTAGTTGTAAGTGTTTTATACATAACAAGAGGAAGGATAATCTAGATAAATTTTATCCTAAGTCTAATGAAGGTATTTTTCTTTGCTATTCTTAATCTAGCAAGGCCTTTAGGGTATATAACAGAAGGACCTTAATGATAGAAGAATCCGTGCATGTTGTCTTTGATGAATTTGCTTTAAATGATCACAGACCAAGTGCAAAGGAAGATCAACAAGACTGGTGGACCTCTATCTCAGCTTTAGATATTCAGCAAGGTGAATCAAAGGTATATACTGCAGAACCAAGAGAAGAATAGGAAGACTTCGTCATTTTGGATATACACCACCCGACTCTCCTTAAAATCTTTGGAAATTCATGTAAAACCATCCCAAAAATCTTATCATAGGAGATGCATCTAAATGACTAACTCATAGTAACTTGAAAAATTTTTGCAATCACTTTGTATTTGTTTCTTTAATTGAGCCAAAAAATATTTAAGAGGCCCTATAAGATGACAATTGTACTTTGGCTATGCAAAAAGAATTAAACCAATTTAAAAGAAACCAAGTTAAGACACTTGTGCCAAAATCTAATCATCATAATGTAATAGGGACTTGCTGGGTTTTCAAAAACAAACTAGATGAGAATGGAGTGACAATAAGAAACAAAGCTATGCTGGTAGCAAACGGATATAACAAGGGAGAAGGAATAGATTTTGATGAAACTTTTACACCAGTAGCTAGACTAGAAGCCATTAGAATGTTGTTGGTATTTGCTTGTATAAGAAATTTCAAACTTTACCAAATGGATGTTAATAGTGCTTTTTTAAAATGGATACATTTTAGAAGATATTTATGTACAATATCCCCCAGGTTTTGAAGACCCCCTAAATCTAGATTATGTTTTTAAGCTGAAAAAGGATATATATGGTTTAAAGCAAGCTCCTAGAACCTGGTATGATAGACTTAGTAAGTTTTTAATCCAAAAAGGCTTTAAAAGAGGGAATGTAACACTCTTTATATTAGAAAAAGGTAAAGATATACTGCTTGTACAAATTTATGTAGATAACATTGTTTTTGGCTCTACAAATAAACAATTATGCAAAAATTTCTCAAATTTAATGCAAAACGAATTTGAGATGTCCATGATAGGGGAATTGACCTTTTTCCTTGGCCTGTAGAATAAACAATTGGCTAAAGGTATTTTCTTATGTCAAACTAAATATACTCTTGAACAACTAAAGAAATTTTGATTTGATAAATGTAAATCTATAAGCACACCTATGAGTCCATTTTTAAAATTAGATCATGATAATGTAGATCCTATTCTATTTAGAGGCATGATAGGTAGTTTGTTATATTTAACTACAAGGAGACCTAATATTATGCTAAGCATTTATGTTTGTGCAAGATATCAAACTAACCCAAAGGAGTCACACCGATCAGCAATTAAAAGGATTTTCAAATACCTAGTAGGAACCAAACATTTAGGACTTTGGTATCCCAAGTTTGATAGTTGTAGTCTATTAGGATATTCTAATGCAGATTATACAGGGAGTAAAACAAATAGGAAAATCACTAGTGGAGCTTGTCAATTCATTCGCCATTCATTAGTTTCATGTTCATGTAAAAAGAAAAATTGTGTTGCTTTATCTCCTATTAAGGTAGAGTACATAGCTATTGGAAGTTGTTATGCCTAGATTCTCCAGATAAAACAATAGCTTTTAGACTATGGACTAAAATTTAAGAAAATTCCAATACTTTGTGACAACACAAGTGCCATAAATATTACCAAAAATCCTATAATGCACTCTAAGATTAAGCATATTCAAATTAGACCCCATTTCTTAAGGGATCATGTTCAGAAGGGAGACATTTCAATTGATTTTGTTCAAATAGATTTTTAGTTAGCTAACATTTTTACAAAACCTTTAGATGAAAAGAGATTTGTGTTTATCAGAAGGGAAAATGGAATGATGAACCCTTAAGAAAGTGATCTTAATTAGTCAATTTTTTATTGCTTTATATTGTTTATTGTATACTTTTTAAATCTTATAATTTTGATTTTTTTTTATTTGTTATGTTTGAATTTTAAATGCAAAATCTAACTTAGGCATCGAAGTTTCTTAAGTTTGTTTTGCAGGTATATGTTTTAAAGACTTGAGGCAAAAGAATTGACAACAAATTCTAGTTTATTTCTATATAAAAATTGATTTCTAGATCCTGAATCGAATCTAGAATTGATTCCCATTTTTTTAGGATTTATTTGAGTATTTGAATTTATTCATGAATTAATTCACAGCTCAAAAATTTGCATTTCAAATTGATTCTAGAACAGACTCAGAAGAATTCTCAACGTTTTTCTCTGATATGAAATTTCAAAAATTTTTAGTCTGGTTACAAGAATTGATTCCTTAATTGATTCGAAACATAATTTAGTCAATTTTAAAGCTGCTAACTCAAATTAGGATACATTTTTTTTACATCTTAACTCATTTCCAATACACTTTTTTAAAAGAAAAATGATCTAGAAAATAATTCAGGGGATTATATTTCTTTAACTCTAATTTTATTTTTGACATTGTACATTTTATTCTATTTACTTGGTGTACTCTATTTCTTTTTTATGAGACAAAAGGGGAGAAAAAGCTAAAGTTTGATTTTAGATGAATGTAATATTTCTTTTACTCTACTTAAAAAATTAATTTTTCATAAACTTTGAACTTCATCTAAAATTGTTTGTCACCATCAAAAACAAGGAGATTGTTAGCCTGGGTTACTCAAGCTATACATTTTTTCTTAGTTTTTATGTTGAAAACAATTTTTATTTTCATTGCTATCTGACAATATACTTTAGTGTTTTGATTTGATTTAATTTGTAGATTCAAAGTATGAGATTCAAGAGATCTGAAAATAGATTTATGAATTATTTTATTTTTATAAGATCTTTTGTAAGTGAATTCAAAATGAGATTTGATTCAAACATTTTTTAACTAATATAGTGAGATATAAATAAACTATTTGAAGATATTTTTAAAAATATTTTTTGAACAAATTTTTTAAAGATTTTTTTAACAAGTGTAGATTTCATAAAATTGTTTTACAACTTGTGAATCGATTTCTGGAAGAACATGTGAAAAAGCATACTAGAATTGATTCATTATTGATTTGTGAAGAAAAGTTTTGAAAATTTTTTTTTACCAAAGGTTAGGAATTCGACCTGAATTGATTTAGTAATCGATTCAAGATCTGATAAAAAAAGGCTATGACTCGATTACCAAATTAATTCATTAGTTGTAACAACTCTGAATTAATTCATGAATCAATTCACTAACTAAAAATCAGTTATTCTATTATAGTTAGTTATAGCAATTAAAAAAACCAAACCACCTTTAGTTTTTCAATAGATCACACAATTTTCTTTCTCCTTTAAGTGTGAAATTCTCTGAAAAAATAGAGCAAAACAAAATTGGCTTTCATTTCACTATTTTTCTCAATCAATCAAGAGATTTTGAATTAAACCTCTATTGAATTCACATTAGTTGTTTGAGATTTCATCTCAAATTGTTGGTATTGTATTTCTTACTTTACCTTAATCTTTTTCATCTTTATTTTGCCGTTGAGATTTCTAGGTTAATAGGAATCTTGTTTAGGTTAGCAAGAGCCGATTTTAATTCTTGTGGTTTTTCTTAGGTTAGCAAAAAACCTAGTGTAATTCTTATGGTTTAAATTGGCAAAATAGGAGCCTATTTTAATCTTGATTATTTTGTAATAAAAGTAGTCTTCCGGTTAAGGAATGATCCAATGAAGTAGACTTGAATTGTGGTTTCAATTCAAGTTGAACCACTTTAAAAATCTTGTGTCTAAACCTTTATTTTTCTACTCCTACATTTACATTTTTGCTGCACAATTATTAATTTGCACTTTGCATATTTCACTACTTAATTTTTTGCTATACTTCTTAATTCAAGGGAATAAATCACAATCTTGTTAAAATTCCAAGAAGCATTTATAATAAACAAAGGTGTATGCACATTCCCCTAAAGGAATAAGGGCAAGATCCAACTACATTCTATTTTATCTAGGACCTTCAAAATTGTATTGTAAGTTGTGTTTTGTGCATCCACCACTAAAAATTTTACATCCTAACTTTGCACCTAGGGCCATGCTCCTAAAGACATCTTAGATTGATCTTAAGACAAGCACCTGCTGTTCGAAAATTCGATCAAGTTTCCCTAATATGGTGTGAGACTATTCATTGATATTAGCATTACCTTTGTTGTATGATGTACAAAATGTTTACAGAACTCCCATTATCTACTAGTATTCTCTTGATTGCATAGTTGTGAATGGTCACAAAGATCACCATTAGGTCATCATGTTCCCAATCAAAGTTCAACATTTAGTCTTCCTCAGATAAAGATATCATAAGATTCGGCCTTTACTTCAACCTCTTTTTGCCTATGGTCATTATTGATCACAAATATCTTTTCCTCATCTTCTTTAATGTTCATTCTCATACAAAGTCTCAAATAATGTTCTCCATGATGCAAAAATTGGATCTAAGCATATCAAATATATCGATCATTTGCATCAAGTATGCACTATGAAAATTTAAAGACTTTATCAAACCTAGGTCATGTTGTTACTAAGTAATTCATAAAACAAGGTACAACTCAAATAAACCTAAGAATTTAAATTATACCTTCTTAAAAGTTATTTTCAAAATCATCAGTCTCCAAATCTGAGTTTGATCTCCAAGCATTTCCTTGAACAAGTCCCACGATCAACTCCTTCAGATTTGATCTCTAACACCAATAGAAATTTACACAAACTATTTTAATTCAAATCCTCTACCAAGTTCCAATGATTGGTTGAGTAAGAAATTCAATTGTTTAGCTTAAAAGGTGTTAGCTTTCCAAGGAATCACAATTCACTAGGGCTACTTAAGTGTGTGAATACGAAGAGGTGATGAGTGAGATCACAGAGAGTTGGCACACAACATATGTGCTAGGGCCAAAAAAATCATGTTATTTGGTTTGGCTTCTCTTCTTCTTATGTAAAGGAGTTTACAACACAATCAAGAGTGGGGAGACATCATGAATGATGCACAAGTAAGGACTATCCCTAACTTGTTCTATCCACTGAAAGTGGATGGTAGTGTAGCACCTTAGTCCCAAGGAGTCCACACTCCTTAACCTAATGCTCCCTTTTTTATGTCCAACAAGCCTAAATGCTTTTCTATGTGTCCATTCTCATAAGCTCTCTTTTGTAATCATTCTCTAATTATTTTAATTAGTTTAAAAAATTTTCTAAGTGAGGGACCATTCCTCCACTTAAGATCTCATCAAATGTTGATATAAATGTTCTCCAACATCTAAATATCAACAAAGGAACTTTACTACCATTTAATGATTTTAATCTCCATTAGAATTATTAAATCTTTGATTAATTAACACCTCTAATCACATTGGAATACTTAATTAATCATTCCAAATCTCCAAGATGTTCATCTAATTAAACTGTTGAATTCATAACATTTTATATTCTAACCCTTCCTTTGACTTTGGAACAAAGAGATTTTATTGTGTGTGACCCAATACGTTTCCATCTATGTTAGTAATATTTTATTTACAAGCATCCATAAGTTTAATTGAATTGAAACTCCTTTTTAATTCAAATATAATTTCTCCAAGTTGTTCGAACAAATTCATATGTTATTGTTGGCTTCTAGCAAAGCACCATGACTACTCAAATGCCAAGAATAAATTATTTGGAAATTAAACATTTCATTCAAGGTATTAGCATTTAATTCAACCCCTTCATCTCTTGATATTCAGATTGGACTTGGGGTATGGTTCAAGTGTTAACCCTATAAACGTCCAATCTAGGTGTATATTTGACCATGCGCCATCTCACAATCTTTCATACATAAAACTCCTTTTATGTATCAATCAATACATATGCCTATAATTTTGATCATGGTACAAGTGTCATAACAAGTTTTGAATATCTTTCCATTGTTACCTTGAAGGATGAACTCCATCTTGATCAATCACTACTTTCATGTACTTCGTGGTATATCCAAAGTTATTCAGACATACTCTTTCAAGAGTACAAGCCTAAAATAAAACCAAAGTACATGACTCCAAACATAAGATACTATATTGATCTCAAGTCTAAGGATCACTAACACTTTAATATGAGAAGCTCATTAACACAAGATAACAATCCATATGGTTTCTCAAGGTGAATCAATCCTGTCATATGTTCTCTAACATATACCCATACATTTGTTTAAATATCTTCATATCAAATAATGTATGAGTTCACTATATTTTTCCAAATAATGTGACATAACATATGCTATTTTACTCATGCAAAATTAATATGCTATTTTTTCAATTACTCCTCAATTAGGGATATTTAGAAATTATAATTATATTTACAAATTATCTCATAATTACAATCTCCATTGTAATTTATTTGTACATAATTATATTTTTAAGGAATTTATCCAAGGTAGTATACATATATCAAACATGTACATATTTAAGACTGAATTGATAAAAAGGTCAAAACATAATGTTTCACTAAATATGCTAAGATATGTAGCATCCATGCCAATACAACAATTGTCTCTAAGGCATCCTATACAAATAATCTCCCACTTGACCTAGAGCCAATCACCTTTTTATTTAATATCAATTCTTCGTAAATGATAGCCTAACTTTTGCTCGGACAGAGGCTTAGTAAAGGGATCAGCTATATTGTCATCAGTGGTACTCCATTCTATTCTTATTTCATTGCACTCTATGATTTTTTTTTATCACATGCTAATGCCTTATAACATGTTTGGATCTTTTATGAGACCTTGGTCCCTTAGCTTGTGATATGGCTCTATTATTATCACTATAAATTTCTATCAGACTAACAATGTTAGGAACCTCCCCTAGTTTAGTGATAAACTTCTCTATCCAAATGGCTTCCTTTGTTACTTTTGAAGTAGAAATGTATTTAACTTCAATTATAGAATTTGTTGTGGTATCTTGCTTGAAACTTTTCCAACACACTGCACCTCCATTAAAAGTGAATACAAATCCTTATGTGATTTGAAATCATGTTAAGCTGAGTGAAAGCTTTCATTTGGAAAATCTCTGATTCTTAAATCATGGTCTCTTTGATATATCAAGAACATATCCTTAGTTCTTTTCAAGTACTTAAGGATGGTCTTAATTGCACTCTAATGATATTCACCTAGATTGGCTTGATATCTACTTGTTACACTTAATGAATATGAAACATTTTTCACCTACATATTATGGCATACATGATTTATCCTATTGTAAATGCATAAAGAATCTCATTCATGCATTTTCGTTATCTTCCATCTTAAGACATTGCTTCCTAGACAAGTGAACACCATGAGAAATGCATAAAAAGATCCATCCATGATAAACTTCTTTAGCATCTTGTCTTTGTACATGGATTAGGAAAGGCTCTATAGATCTTTATACCCATAATGAAGCTTACTTCTCTTGAATCCTTCATGGGAAATGTCTCAAATGACTATAACTTAACATATTGTAACATAGGAATGTAATTTCCTGCAAGTAGTATGTCATCTACATATAGCGATAGGAACATAATCATACTACTACTAACCTTTTTGTACGCACATTGTTCATCAAAATTCTTGAAGAAGTCAAACAATTTGACGACATTAAAATGGATATTCCAACTCTGTGAAACTTACTTCAATCCATAAATGGACTTCTTTAACTTGCATACCTTGTAGGGTTCGGTCTTAGAGACAAAACCTTCATGTTGTATCATATACACATCTTTTTTTAGGTTTCCATTAAGGAAAGTTATTTTGATATCCATTTGCTAATTCTCATAGTCATGTTATGCGACTATTGCAGGTAAAATATTAATGGACCTCAACATGGCAACATGGGAAAAGGTTTCCTTATAGTTAACTCCTTAAACTTGTCTATAGCCTTTTGCCACCAACCTAGCTTTGTAGGTTTGTATTTTGCCATCTGCATCTATTTTTCTCTTAAAGATCCACTTACACATGATAGGTTTTATTCTTTCAAGTGTAGTGACCAAGTCCCATACTTGGTTCTCATGTATTGAATCTATTTCAAATTTCATCGCTTCTCGCCACTTCAAGGAATCAATAGCTAATATTGTTTCTTAATAACTAGTAGGCTCATTATCATTCTCTTGTGTAAGTAGAAAATCATGTCTTTTAGGTCATGACATTCCCTACTAAGTCTCTAGAGTACAAGTGTACTTTGAGCTTGATTACTTATCTCAACTTCTTAAGATACTTAATTACGCTCCTCCTCAATCGTATGATCTATGTCATTTTATGGCTCTTGAATTTTTTTCAAGTTCTACTTTACTTCCACTAGCCTTTTCAAGGATAAATTTCTTTTTCAATAAGGTACCATTCATTGAGACAAACGCTTTTTTTTTTAAGAAGATGGAAAAAGTAGTAATCCCTCATTTCCTTAGAGTATCACACAAATAGACATTTGTCACTCTAAGATCCCAACTCGTATGTGATGATTTGCTTCACATAAGTAGAACATCCCCAAATCTTCACATGTGAAAGACTTGGTTTCTTTTTGAACCACAATCTTATAGTGTCTTATCAACAGACTTTGAAAGGACATAATTAAGCATATATGCAGCAATTTCCAAACTATAGCCCTAGAAAGAGATAGGTAAAGTTGCAAAGCTCATCATAAAGCATACCATGTCAAGCAAGGCACAGTTTCTCCTTTCTGAAACACCACTCATTTGTGGCATTGTAAGTGGAGTACACTGTGAAAGAATTTCAAACCA
Source organism: Saraca asoca (assembly GCA_026873985.1). Taxonomy (NCBI): domain Eukaryota; kingdom Viridiplantae; phylum Streptophyta; class Magnoliopsida; order Fabales; family Fabaceae; genus Saraca; species Saraca asoca. The sequence continues at coordinate 15,022 of JANHAO010004534.1, read as the reverse complement.
TTTTAAATAATCCAAAAATTCCTAGCTTAAGTATTCTCCATCTTAATATAATCTAAGTGCCTTGATACTTTTTCTAGTTTATTTCTCTAATTTATATTTGAATTCTTTGAACTTTTCAAAGCCTTTGGACTTGTATTTCATCAAATACATGAACCCATACCTAGTGTAGTCATTGGTAAAGGTAATGAAATAGGAAAATCCTCATTTGACTAGAGTAGTCATTTGAACATATAAATCACTATATATCAACTCCAATAGTTCTTTGGCATGTTCACCCTTTTTTTATCAAGGGTTTCTTAGTCATTTTTCCAATGAGACATGATTCAAAAGTTTCATGATGCATAATGAAATGGATCCAATTATCCATGTTTATGTAACTTTGTGATCCTAGTTTTATTAATATGACTAAGTATACTATGCCAAAGATAAGATAGGTTTAGGGATTTATTAAACTTCGGTTTCTTGTTTGTGATTGTTAAGATTTCTTACCTTAATTATAGAACATATAATCCATTAAAAAGTTTGTCACTACCATAACACATATCACCATGTGAAAAAGAACAACTTTTTTCTTAAAAGTAAATGCAGATCTCTCTTGGTCCAAACAAGAATTAGATATAATATTCTTAGAAATTACAAGAACAAGAAAACAATTACTAAGTTCTAGAATTAGGCTTGTGGGCCATTCTAAAAGGTAGATTCCTACGCTACTAGTAGTAACTTTTGCCTCATATTCTACACACAAGTCCACTTCACCTTTCTACACCTATATAATATTTTTCAGTCTTTACACATTATTACAAATGTGTGAGCCACAAGTGGTATTTAATACCTAAGAATTAATAGAATATTAAGACAAGTTTATCTCAATCTCAAAGATACTTGAAGCAAAAGCTTTTCCAAGGTTCTTTCATTTCACAGTTTCTAGATTAGCTTTACAATATCGTTTCCGATGGCCTTCTACTCTACAATAGTAGTAGATGCCTTTGGGAGTGTTCTCCTTATGTACACCTCCTTTAGGTTTCTCAATTTTAGCCTTATTGTTAGAACTCTTCTTAGGCTTATTCTTTTTTCCTTTCTTGAGCTTAAAGGAAATATAGATCATCATTATATATTGTTCCTTCTTAAAAGTCATTTTAGTAGTCTTAAGCATGTTGAGCAACTTTGCTAGAAAGACTTCGAACATTTTCATGAAGAAATTCATGACAAATTGGCCATATGACTTAGGAAAGAAATGCAATATAATGTTCACTACATGATCATAGTCAATCACATGATCAAGTTAGACCAATCTCTCTATTAACTCAATCATCTTTAGCACACGAGTTGCAACAGAAGATCCCTCAGCCATTTTACAGTTGACTAGTTCCTAAGATACTTGGTATCTCTTTATATGAGCATGCCCTTTACATAACTTTAACAAATGCATAATCATCTCAAAGGGTGTCATATTCTCATGCTACTTCTAAAGCTCAATAGACATTGAAGTCAACATCACATATGCCACTTGCTCACTATCTTCTTGATGTTTCAAGTAATCATGAAAGGCAAAACTCATACTCACTTGAACCTTCGTATGGAGGTACATGAGGATCCTTCTCAAGGACGTAGGCTATCTTTTCCTACTTAAGGACAACCTTTATGTTTTATAACCAATCTATGTAATTTGACCCAATTAGCTAATTATCAATAAGAATACTTCTTAAGGAGATGTTATTTTTCATTTTAACAACCTTCAATAAGAATAGAGTGGAGTAATATCTACAAATAGTATACATTTTAGATGGACTTTAATGAAATGTACTCCCACTATTTTCTTTAATTCTAATGACACTCTATCTTGGAATCCAATTATCATGTTGGATGATGATCATAGAAGGTTGGGATCTTAATCTAATTTATTTGAACTTGACAGACACCAAGGAATCCAAATAAATTAGACTAGGTAGACAACTCCTTGTCAATTACATCTCCATGTAACTATTAATCAATGAGTTGAAAACTTTTTGTCATTTATTATCCATCACATCAAACATTATTAAAAACTTATTGTTTATAACATTTAAAGTGAAACCTAATTATAACTAAAAACTATGTCATCAATTGATGAAAGTCATTCCAAATTATACACATTTGCTAAGTCAAAACCATCAAACATGAATATCTTACACATTCAAATAATGACAACATGAAAGATATAGCATATCCTTGATGGAGGCTGACAAGTTATCACGAAATCGTTCTCTGGTTATCATTATTTTGATGGGTGGCATTAGACCATATTCTCAACATGCAACTTAAATTAGTAAGGGTTCTTTTAATCAATTTAGAGCTTAATTATTAGTGCTCCCATGCACTAGTCTACTTTATTCATACATCCTATTTATATCATACATATAAATCCTACGCATTCATGCATTTACTAGTTTGTTTCATACATACATGATCATTTACATCATACATGTAAATCACATGCACACATAACATATATAGGATGATTATGGACCATTTCAATTATTCCCTTGAGCCATAAAAGGAAACAATTTCATGTGTTATGCCTCTTGCCACACATTTCACTTAGGCGGCTCCCTCTTCTTCCCAAAGAAAAAAAATAAAATTCCTTAATTTCTATCCTATGTAGTTAATTACATCTTATAGAAAAAACCTTGAGTTACATTCAAGGGGAGAAAGATGAGAAAAGAATTTTACATTCAAAAGTAGAGAGAAAGGAGAAAGGAAGGACACCCAAGCCTTATAATAAAAATACCCAAGAATAGAACATACATTATATTCCTAAAACCTTTAGTCCATAACAGCCTTCCATGCATTCTTGTATATATTAGGCATATAAGACAAGAAAGCATAGAACATTAACTATTTGATTCAAATTATGGTAATTTATGTCTCAAGTTATTTGATTAACCTTTAATAAGTTGACTAGTTTGATTCCATCATCAAACATCACAATTAATCTATTTTGGAAACTAATCATCATTAATTCCAAAATCAATTAATCAATCAATTCCATGTTACTTCCCAAATGTTTGAACCAAGTAACAAATTAAAGGAAAGTTTTAAAAATAATTTCTAATCAATTAGTATTGATCATTAAAATAAAAGGAAAGTTTCCAAAATTATTTATAATCAATTTGCAATCATATTCAAATTAATTTCAAAGTTAAGGAAAGTTTCCATAATCACATGAAAACAATTTATGCAAGTTTTTCAAAATTGGTTGGGATTGTAATTAATTTCTTAAATTATATTTGTGTGATTAAATCAAGAGGTTGATTAATTATTATCACAATCAATCAAAAGGTTAATTGGTTGTCAATAAAACTAATCATGGTGGCTGAAACCACCATGTGAGGTGGCTGAAAATTAGTTAACCTTAAACTATGGCTGGTTGGTACGAGCTTGTTGGTCGGCCAACCACCATGCACAACCAACTAGTTAGTTGGCCCACTCCTTGTTTAGCTCGATGGTTGGTTGATTTCTTTTTGGTGTATTTTTCATTCAAAAGTGTACATCAAATCATATTGGATTGTAAAAAAAAATTTTGCAAAAAAAAAAAATTTCATAGTATAGAAAAATTTTGCACCTTGAATATAAATTTTGATCATATTGAATCAAACTACAATATGTACATAATCTTTATTATTACCATAACAATCAAATCCTTAATCATGAATTAATAGAGAACAACAGGGTCTCTAATATTACTATTGAGAAAATTGGATCTAAGCATATTAAATCTAACGATCAAATGCATCAAGTATATGCAGTGAAAATTTAAAATTTTTCCCAAACTCGGATCATGTTGTTACTAATTAATTTGTAAAACAAGGTATAACTCAAATAAACCCTAGTAATTTAAATTATACCATCTCAAGAGTTATTCTTAGAATCCTCAATCTCCAAATCTGAGTTTAATCTCCAAGCAATTCCATGAACAAGCCCCATAATCAACTCATTCATATTGTATTTGGACAACTCCTTTGAATTTGATCTCCAACACCAATGGTAATCTACACAAACCAATTTGATCCAAAGCCTCTAATAAATTTTGATGATCGATAGAGCAAGAAAGTCAACCACTTAGCTTAAGAGGTGCTAGCTCTCCAAGGAATCACAATTTACTAGGGCAGGGTTGAACGTTTGAATGCAAAGAGGAGATGAGTGTGATCATAGAGAGTTGGCACACAACATATATGCTAGAGTTGAAAAACTCTTGTTATTTGTTTTAGCTTCTTCCCTCCTTAAATAGAAGAGTTTAGAGCACAAGCAAGAGTGAGAAGGCATCATGAATGATGCATAAGCTAGGGCTTCTCCTTGCTTCTATTGTCCACTCAAAATGGATGACAATGTAGCTCTTTAAGCCCAAGGAGTCCACACTCCTTAATCTAATAGTCACTCTTTTGTGTCCAATGGGCCCAAACACTTTCCTTTGAGTCTATACTCATAAACTCTCTTTTATAATCATTCTCTAGTTGCTTTAATTAGTTTAAAACAATTTCTTAGTGAGGAACCATTTCTCTACTCAAGATCTCATCAAATATTAATATAAGTGTTCTTTAACATCTAAATATCAATAATGGAAATTTACTAACATTTAATAATTTTAATGTCCAGAAGAATTATTAAAATTTGATTAATTAACATTTCTAATCACATTAGAATACAAAATTAATCATTTCAAATTTCCAATATGTTCATCCAATTTAACTTTTGAATTCATAGTATTTTGCATTCTAACCTTTCCTCTGACTTTGGATTAAAAAGATTTTATTGTGTGTGGCCCATTAGGTTTCCATGCATATTAACAATAAATTCATTTACAATCTTCTATAAGCTTAATTGAATTGAAACTCCTTTTAATTTAAATACAACTTCTCCAAATTGTTCAAATAAATTTACAAATCATAGTTAGCTTCTAGCAAAGCATCATAACCACCCAAATACCAAGAACAGATTATATAGAAATTAAACCTTTCATGACAAGGAGTTAATGTGTAATTCAATTTCTACATCTCTTGATATTCAAATTGGACTTAGGATATGGTTGAAGTGTCAACCCTATAAACATTCAATTTAGGATGTATCTTTGCCCGTGTGCTATCTCACAATCGTTCATACATAAAACTTCTTTTATGTATCATTAATTGATTATACATAAAATTACTTTTATGTATGAATCATAACATAGGTCTATGATTTTGATCATAGTACAAGTGTCAGGACATCTTTTGAATATCTTTCTTTTATTACTAGGGAGGATAAATTTTTTCTTGATTAATCTCTACCTTCATGTACTTTGTGGTATACCCAAAGTTATTCATATCCACTCTTTCAAAAGTGCAAGCCTATCAAAGTACATTACTTTATACATAAGATATTATGTTAATCTTAAGTTTAAGGATCACTTATATCACCTTTCATTTGAGAAGACTATTGACACTTGGTAATAATCCATATGGTTTCTCAAGATAGGTCAATCCAATCGTATGTTCTCTAATGTATACCCACATATTTGTTTAGATATCTTAATACCAAATAGTGTTTGAGATCATTACATTCTTCCTAAGAATCTAACATTGCATATGCTAGTTTACTTATAAATCATTGATATCTTGTTTTCTCAATTATTTCATAACCAGGGATATTTAGAAGTTATATTTATATACATAAATTATCTCATAATTACAATCTCCATTGTAATTTATATGTACACAATTATATTTTTAAGGACTTCATTTAAGATAGTATATACATATATCAAACATATACATATTTAAGATTAAATTGATAAAAAGGTCAAAGCATAACATTTTATTAAATATGTTAGGATATGTAGTATCCATGCCATTACAATAATTGTCTTTGGGGGCATCCTATACTAACACTTTACCATTCTTGCAACCGCTTTTAGCCTACCTTTAAGTTCTTTGCACTTGTTCTCTATTTTCATATTTAAAGAGTATGGTCGGGATAGTTCTTACTCCTTTCAATTCTTCCATGACTTGTATGATCACTTTTTATATCATGATCATATTTCTTGTATTGTTGGAGATATCCTCTTGGGATCAATGCTTCAATCTCATTCTTCAAGTTTACACATTCATTTGTAATATAGGAAACATGCAATATTTGTTCATACTATGTGGTGGTGGTTTTTGATTATTTTGTGGCAGCAATTTCATCAACACAACCATTTTGACATCATCCATAATTGTTTTCGATGAAACATTCAATATAATTGATGATCACTACTTTGGGAAGAATCAATCCTTTTGATCATTTTTATCATTGCAGTGTTGTTCTCCTCCTACTTGCTTAACTTGCCTTTTTGCTTGCTTAATCTCTTCATTATTTATGAACTTGGTCGATATTGCTAGAAGTTTGACAAAGCTATCTACTGGTTTTTTTTGCCAAAGACTTGAAGAAATCCCTCGATCACAATCCTATCAAGATTAAATGCATAACTACCACATCTTGTAGGTGTTTTATTTCTAAAGTTGCTTGGTTGAATCTACCAAGGTACTCTTTCAATATAATGGTTCATTTTCACTTTATTTTATTGTTAAGAGTGATGCATTGATCTTTTTATATACTTGAAAGATCATAAAGTGAGTTAGAAATTGGTCAGCTAAATCCCAAAATCAGTTAATCAAGTTTGGCTTTAGGCTTATAAACTAGTGAAACCTAACTTCTTCAATATGGTGGAAAAAGCTCAATACATTATCATGTTTAGTGCTCCTGATAGTAACACTGATGCATGAAATGCTTTAATATGCTCTTACGGGTAAGCTTTTCCATCATGGGACTCCAAACTGATCAAGATCTTGAAATTCTGAGGTATTAACATTATCATAACATTTAAAGTGAATGGATGTCATTCTCATTGCCATCATACTCTTGATAGTCCCAATCACTATGATTGCTAGACCAGTTCACTTCTTTACTCCATCTTCCATCAAAATGGGAGTTAACAGTATGTTCTCTTTCAAATCCACTAGAATACTAATTACAATCGTGCTGGTGATGCTCCGGTCTTCTTGGTAGTAGTGATATTATTCCTTATTAGAACGGTGGCCCTGTTGTTCATTCTAGTGGCGATTATCATGTTTTCTATGTAGCACTCGTTGCATCCATTCAAGTTCAATGTGCAATTGGCAGTTTTCACTGTACAGTATTTCAACATCATGGCATAAGGGTGATGGCAAATGATGCCTATGTCTGTGATGATGATGATTATGATGAATAGAGTGTTGGCCCATGAAGGTCTATTGTCACTAGTTCCCAATCTTGGCGGAGAATATCGTTCACCATCTTACTGCATTTTGTTGTTACTCTACTCATAGGAAATCAAAACAATTAAACTGGGTTTTCTAATGAATCATAAGAGTTATGTGATCACAAGAACTTCCAAAAGATTTATGATCGTTGAAGAATAGTAATAAAATTATCATCGAAAGAAGCAAACTATTATGAATTTGAAATGAACTCAAAATGAAAATCATGATGTATGATATTGAATTCAGAATGATCAACTCATAATGGATATAATAATGCATCGATGAATCATACCCAATTACATGCAAAAATCTAGATTGATGAAAAGACTTTGTTAATAGAGCAGAAGCCCAAAATTAAGCAAGATAGTAACAAATTTAAGTGAAAACATGTGCAAACAATGATCAATATATATATATATATATATATCAAAAATTAAGCAAAGTAGCATTAACTAAGTAAGGCAATCAAAGTGAATTTACAGAGTATCTTTGAAGTGAGATGCAGAAGTTGATGGTAATGAAAGTGAATTAGGTTCAATCAATATGAAAATGATGTTGAGTGAAGAGAAGGTGATGCTAAATAAGAATTAACAACAAAATCAAAATTCATCATAAATTGCAATTTGAAGAATCTGCAACAGAATTATTTTAGTTTAGAAGTAGAATATAGATTTTGTGCAGGTTATCAAACCACAGACAACACTAATTGATGAACACTTCAGTCTTCAGTGGCTGGACGTGATGGCCAAAATTCACTTGTACAAAGACTTTAGTGGTGGAGACCACTAAAACCCCTCCAATACTAAAATTAGAAAGAATTTAAATAGAAGACTGAAATATTTAATAATATAAATTAAACTCATACCTTTCTATTTATATTTGACCAAAGGGATAAGGGATCTTTACTTGATTGAAGCCTCCAGCTAATTTGGGCCTCAATCATCATCGAATCATTGGCCCCATGTTTTTCAAGAGCACTTACATATTTGTGACAAAGTTTTTTCTAATTTTGATATTACCCTTCCTAATAAAAATTTAAATTTAACTTTTTCTTGAATTAATAGAGTGGTGATTATTAGTAATTTATATACTGTGTATTTTTCATTAAAAAATTATCACAGTAAATTACAAGTAAACCTTTATTAGCTTATAAGAAATTTTTAAAAATAACTTTTAAATAGATTTTATCATTAGCAACATAACAATTATAATTGAGAATCTTGTGATATAACATAAGAAAGCCAATCAATTAAAATTAAATTATATAAAATATTATATTTTCATAATATAATTATATTACATATATAGAATTAGAGTTTATTCTCATTTTATTGAGTTACTCATATTTTAAGATTCTAAATTTTATGCCAACACATTTCATTAAAAGAAAATCCAATAAGCTCAAATAATTTATTTTCTTGCATTTTTTCAACAATATTTTTCTTGCAAATCTTGTCTGCGAGAATATATTCCCGATTCTAGTCCTAGTTTGAACTTTTGACCATTCATGCTCAGTGAGTCAGTCCAGGATGAAACAATGATACATTATTTTACCAAGAAAATTAAAAAACAGAAAAATGTTGTTTACACAATTTCACACATACACACACCTGGATGCAACAATGATACATTGTTTTACCTAGAAAATTAAAAAACAGAAAAATGTTGTTTACACAATTTCACACATACACACATCTTCAACAATTATAAGAGTAGGAAATATATTCAATTGCATTATGTTTTTTATACGATCTTTTAGCAAATGTTTCGTCCAATTGCTTTATTGTAGTTTGCTATTGAATAAATTTTTCCTTTTAAAAGATTTAAATTTGAATCATTATCAATAAAAATGAGTTATATATTGTTATATTATTAAAAACTTATTAAAATTGTATTATTATTGATAAAAATTTAATTATTTTTATTTTTTGAATAAAATAATATTTCTTAATCACTCATGGTATATACAAACACTAGATCAAATTTAATCTTTTTTTTTAAATTTTTTTGTTTTAAGTGAGGAGAGATGCAGTAAGAAAAGCACACTATGCAGAAATTTGCCGTGGCTTGCAAACATGAGACATTTGTCCGCAGGCTACAAGTGGTGAAGATTGCATTACCATATATACTCATCGTGGCCTTGCATGCATAGCCAAACGCGTAAAATTACTATAAAAAAATATGTATTTAACGGTAGTTTTTTCATGTATTTAGTGGTAATTTTAACTATCGCTAATGTCATTTGCAATGGTTTTTGTAATCGTGCAGATTCAGGCGTTGGGAAGAATTAGCAGTGGTTATTTATGCATTTAGCGATAGTTTTATCTAAATTTAGTGGCAGTTATCTCAACCACCAGAACTATTCAGTGATAGTAGTGGTTTCTTTTGAATTTAGCAGCGGTTTTGCAAAAGAAATAAAAAAAAATCTTTTTGCAACATTTTTTTTTTGCACTTAGTAGCAATTTTGGCAGAAATTTTTTTTAAAAAAAATTATTTTTGACGCTGGTCTCTGCTACTTTTAGAGGCGATTTTCTAGAAATTTTTTTAAGAAAATTATTTTTGGTGATGATTTTTGATGCATTTAGCAGCGATTTTTTATGTTATAACAGTGGTTTTCTCAAAAAAAAATTTCAAAAACCGCCACTAAATGTAGTTTTCAAGATTTTTTTTTCCCTGTCCTAATTTTTCCTTTATTCATTACCCTTTTACAAGAATAATTTATAATAAATATATACATTTTAAACAAATGAAATTGAATATAAATTTTGTATTAATAATAAATATTCACTTATACCTATGATTTAACAGTCGAAGGGTAATCAAGGATGCGTGTCACGACTATCATGAGAAGAGAACCTTGCATCTATGACATATCTGCTTCCTGCATCTAGTGGCTATAAAATAATATTAGAGTGAATTATTATACTAACTTTGAAAATCATTCATATATAACTAATGTATGGAAAAATTATATTAGTTTTGTAAGAATTACCACTCTTCTTTGTTGTTTTTACATTTTGTAAGAATTACTACTCTCTCAATTATATTAGCTTTGCACTTATTTATTATCATAGAGTAAAAATAAAATTAACATTATTATTTTTAGCCACATTCACTTATACCTATGATTTGATCACACCAATACAGCAACAAATAAAGTAGAATGTAGCGGAATACAGCAACAAATATAGCAGCAAATACAACAGAATACAACAACAAATACAATAGAATATAGCAGAATCAATGCAGAAAATCTAATTCATAAAAGCTATTTCTAACTTATAACTTATATGCAACAAATACAGTAGCAACAAAAATAGCTAATCCATCAGCAACAATTAACAAACATAGCCAATCTATCATTAACAAGTAGAGAGAAGAATAGAAATTTACTGGTGGAAGGTAAGCTATCAAATTGGGAATTTCTTCTGGTACTGTCCCAAGCATTTTTTGAAACACTAATGCCAATGCCCACTCCATAGCCAACCACCTTTCACATTCAGAAATCAAGTTTGCCTCTATAGCCAATCACCTTTCACATTCAGAAATGAACTCCACCTCGAAACTTTGGAATCTTGCCTGCACCTCCTCATTTTGACTAGTGCTATCAAATATTGTGCCACTGAATTGTCAAGAAGCTTTGCTAAACAGATTTGAAGGAGACGGTCCAAAGCCTAAACCTTGAACCCATATAGAGTGCTCTTTCCTAAATACCTTTGCCACGACATCATCCTATAACATGGTGGCAGATTGCAATGAAGGGTCTTAGAACAAGATCTCCTCAATTTGCTCCTACAAAAGTAGAATATCCATCCTATTAACACATTTGTGAATGTGTAATCCTATAACATAAAATATGAAGCAAAAACTAACCATTTATCTTTGGCTGCTACATTGACATACTTGCCATCGATTTTCTTGTGAACATGAAACCATAGATCTGTTCTTCCCATCGGATGACCTAGCTCTTCAACCTACATGAGAATATATATCAATTTAGCCAGTGTATCTCAACTGAGATAATATAATAGTAGTTAAATAGGAAAGTGCAGAACAAAACCAATTCAGCCCTTTTCCTGGCAAAGTTTTTAGAGCCAACTATGTGTGGAACCGGTTGCTTCCGTTGATTTGATACATTTTTTCTACACAGTTCCTACAAACGTGAAAGAATCATTATTAGCGACAGTTGTATATACATTTTGATTAGATAGTGTACTTACAGTAGAAATTACCTTATATTTTTCCTTATTGTTCTTATCAACATACGTCTTCCACTGATCCTGAGGAACCCCATTCGAGACCTTTTCATACATTTCCTCCAAAGTCAAGGAGAAATCATTGAACTCATGCCAGATCTTGCCCTTGAAGTCCCTTCATTCTTTGCCTAGGTTCTTAATTGTCCAACTCCTTGCAATAGGATCTGGCACGTCAAAGTGAAACATCAACTTCAAAGAATAAACAAAACAGCTTTTGTTAGTTTATACAATAAGTATGAAAACAAATACATATAAAATGCACAATTTTTTAACTACCTTGATTTCTTTATCAAATATTCTATCCTTCCAAGGCTTAGGCATATTTGTCCAATCAGTAAAAGTGATTGGGAGGTTAATAGGCTCAGAAGCCAACTGTCCCAAAATCTGCCCATACAAGCCGGCAGTATCGTTCATTGGCACACCATCATCATCAAAGGGAATGACTCTCTTCTGGTTTTGTAATTCCCACATATTATCTATCTTCATGTCCACCATCTTTTAACATCACTAGAATCTATTTTGCAAAGGAATGTTTAATTAGTCAAATTAGATACAACAAATACTACAAGATTAATGATACATTTACCTATAACTGTGACTCTCCAATGGCCTCTGGGTAGTGGATCATTTTGGAATGGTTGCTGGGTTCCTTCATCACTAACTATCCTTTGCTGAGATGGTGAAGGGTCTGATGCCACATAGTGGGATGGTGAAGAACTCATTGATGCCCCAGGCTGAGTTAGTGGAAGAGGCTCAATAATGTAAAGCTGCAAAAGAGTGGAATGAGCATGTGATGAAGACTATAGGGGATCATGCAATGTAGGGCATGATTTGCTTAGGTTTCTACTCCTCTTTCTTTGTGGGATAACTACAAAAAAAAAAAAAATTAATGACAGAAGTTAAATATGTCAAAAAGATTAGTAAACATATAATTTTGACAAGTAGCAAAATAAAAATTACATATAACTAACTATCAACATTCAATATTGAAACAAACAAATGCAGTGCCTATCATTATGCATCTATAATTTTAGGTATTTTGATCTTCATTGTCCATATTGTCCCTAGCATCTAGCATAACCATGGCCTCATCATCTGCAGCCTCTCTTACAAGGGTTATGGTTTCAACATCATCAAGAAAAAACATCTAAAAGTCTTTTGCTACAAGTAGCTCAGTCTCACAAGTTGTTTCTTCTGCTTCCTCACCCATAGCATACAAAGCCCTAGGTTCTAAGTAGACAACAACACTCCAATCTTGATCCACTTCATCATTCATATAATATATCATCTGTGCTTGTGAAGCTAATATTACGGATCATACTCTTCATGTTCACCAATATAGATCAGATGAGAGAAGTTGACAGAAATAAATTGGAATGGATCTAACCTCATACCCCTGTTAGTGTTGACCCATTTACATTTGAATAAGACAACAGTGAACCAACCATGGTAGTTTAACTCAATGATGTCAACCAATTTCCCATAGTACCCTAACTTAGCAATTGTAAGAATTCCATTGTTTTGAGTTTTCAACCCTTCTTCCCACTCAACTGTGCAAAACTTGAAGCCATTAATGTTGTAAGCATTAAACCTCTTGGCTTGTCGAAGAGGTCTACGAGCCAGAAACTTTAAATCATCAGACACCTCTATGCGACTATTTACGTCCATGATCCACAAAAATTGCATATTATAATATATTATTTACATAGTAATATATTATTTACATAAATTAAATTTGAGAAATTATAGACAGATGAAGATAATCAAACTTAAGTGACGAGCAAACCATTCAACAACATCCTTATTAACAGCTTTTGTTATATCTGACTCCAATTAAGTCTAACTTCTGAGTCATCTCTTTGTTTTTGTCCTAAATTCCTCAATGAACAGATCAACCATCAAGCAATTGAATAACATATACCTATATGCTTGTGACCACTCCAATTTTGTTAGTGTAAAAGTTAAGGCCTATCCAACCGGTTGACCTATCTTTGGAAACATGGATGACTTTTCATAAGAGTCACCATGATTGAAAAAGTCATTAACCCATCCAACTAGATTGAATCTTGTCTCGATTCCATCCAAGTACCTTGAGCAGAAAGTAAGGCATTCCTTAGTTAAGTAACCTTCAACTATGGAGCCTTCTGGTTGAGCCCTACTCTTCACATAAGACTTTAAATGTCCCAAGTACCTATTGAGTGCGTAGTAAAACATACAAATATGATTAGCTAAGCATTCCATCACTTTAAAGCAATTAACAATTAACTAAGCCTTATGCTTCACCATACTCGTGATGTGATTGTTGTTGAAAACAAATCAAGTATACGCACCTCTCAAGGGGATACACTCATAGGTAATGTATGAGTCCTCCATGTTTTGCCTCCTCGATGAGATGAACAGTCAAGTAAACCATTACAGTGAAGAAGGATGGAGGAAATAACATTTTCATATGGCAAAGTGTAAGCACAATTCTTTCTTGAAACTTGTCAAGTTCAACTGGATTCAAAGATTTACCGCACAGGTTTCTAAAGAATGAATACAATTCAACTAAAACTGCATTTATGTTGTCTGGTAACAAATTGTGCAATGCCAATGGCAATAGTTGCTCCATGAGAATATATGGATCATGACTTTTCAATCCAAAAAGCTTGTGATGCCTTAAATCAATACATCTTGAAATGTTGCTCGAATATCCATTGGGTACTTTGACATTCTTTAATCTATGGAGAAACACATCCTTTTGGGCATTTGTCATTGCAAAAAGTGCTAGAAGGTACTTCCCATTCCCATCAAGCCATAAATCTCACCTTACATTCAATGCTTGAAGGTCCTTACAAGAATTAAGATGGTCCTTCATCTTCCCTTGTTCATTGAGCAAAGTAAAAATCACATTATCACACACATTTTTTTCAATGTGCATAAATCAAGATTGTGACTTAACAAATTAAATTCCCAATATGGAAGTTGAAAAATTATACTTTTCTTCTTCCATTGTTGTGTCTCACTTTCATCTGCTAATGTACCTCGAGATCTTTTTCCTGCTTTTTTCATCTCGAGCACCTTTCCAAATATGACATCAATATTTTCTAACTGCTCTTAAATTTTGGAACTAGACAATGTTTTGGGTGGCACTCTTAACTCTGGGTTTCCATTGAATCGAGACTCGTTGGACCTAAACCTATGAGATACATCCAAAAAGCAGCAATGACACTGATGCGTTCGGTTGTTGAGGCTGATCAAATTAGAAATTTATAAACTGGATTGCACTAGTCTACTTGTAGCATAGAGCAACACCGGGTCAAACTCAAAGATCATTTGTGAATGATATCAATCAAATTAGGAGCTAAAAAATAAGGGGGGTTGGCAGAAAACTACGCTAACAGAAAACTAACAAAACAGAAACTAAACTAGAAATAGACAAACTACCAGCCAAGGGAATCAACTTGGGATTAATGTATCCTAGATCACTAA